>JAKSZP010017198.1:0-183272 GCA_022478985.1 Massospora cicadina | reverse complement strand
CATTAAGTGCCTGGGCAGGTTTTAAAATGGTGATACCCTAATTAACGGGGTTCCACTGAGAATCAGCCAGGGTCTTTTGGATGATATCCTTGTTAGCATCATTTTCTGGATAATTAGAATTGCTCTTAATGCCATCTAAAATTGCAAATGGCCGACATTTACTTGATTGGCTGAATTTGATCTAAAAATTCTTCTCTTTCAGCTGTGAGGGCAAATGTCTGACACAGGGCACGATGATCTGTAAAAATGCAGAATGGTTGGAAAGAGCCATGTAATTAATAACTCAATATGTCAGCGCCTCAACCATTGATAGTAACTCTTTGTCATAAACAGCTTTGTTCAACTTTGGAAAGGACATCTTCCTCAAAAAATATTCCACAGGATGCTCCATTCCATCTTCGCCCACTTTTAACTAGGCTGCCACTATTGCAAAGCTGGAAGAATGTTTAGCCACAATTAACTTCTTTTCTGGATCCACATGATGAAGGACTAATGTAGGCACTAGGGTGCACTTTAATGCTTGGAAGGCATCCTCCATAACAGAGGACCAATGGAGAACTTTTTGGCACCACTCGACTTATATATGGGCGCTGCTACCTCAAAAAAATTTGGCGTGAACTTTTATGGAACGTGCAAGTACTCATAAAACTCCTTGATTCCTTGACTGAGTTGGGTTGAGAAACATGTGAATTGCCTTCTCTTAGTCCAGAGTCATTATGTGGCCTTGGTCAAACAAACATTGCCCAGGAAGATCACCTGAGACTTGAAGAACTCACACTTACTGATCTTCAGCTTAATGTTGGCTGCCCTCATACGCTCTAACGCTTGAAGAAGGTGAATTGCATGGGATGCTTTCTTGGGGGAAAACACCAGAATATTGATTATGTAGAACACCACGCTTACACCAAGTAGGTTCCCCAAAGCTGCATCTATATGACGTTTGAAGATAGCAGGTGCATCTTTAATCACAAAAGGTATGACCTGAAATGGAAGATACCCTTTCTTTTTTGGAATGGAGTGAGACATTCCTACCCTTCTTTATATGGATCTTATAAAATGCGTTCAAGAAATCCAGTTTGAAGAAAAACTTAGCCTTTTATGCATAACGAGAAATTTGTGAATCCACTGGGTAGAATGTAAATCTGGAACCGTGACATTGTTCAAGTTCTCATAATCTACGCATGGGCATAGAGTACCATCTGCTTTCTCCACAAAGAGAAGTGTGGAGCATACTGGAGAGGTACGCTGAAATATAGCACCCTTTGCTAATCATTCCTTAACCCATACATCCAAGGCTGTTTCCTCCCATAAAGTCAAAGGGTAGATGTGAGAAGAAATGCACACCAAATTAACAGTAAGTTTGAACTCACAATCAAACGCAGAGTGAGATGTCAACACAATGGCAGTAGCCGCATCAAAATAAGCTTCCAACCCTTCCAAATAGGAGAGTAAGGGTACTCTAACGTGGGCTTCAGCAAGGGTGCAAGGCTGAGCGTATGTAACTGGCCATTTGGGGCAAATTGCCCTTGAGTGTTGGCTTTAGACAAGGAGATTACAAATTCCTAAACATTCTTCAGTGATAACTCCATGGTATTGCTTTCATGTTAGATATGTCATCAAATTTTCGCCACCACTACACTCCAAAATTAATTGGATCCAAGAGATGTTTGACTGCCAGGAAGCGGTCAGCAAAATGGTACCCACTAACCTAATAATACACCAACCCTTGAAACTTCAGTGTGGGAATACCATAGGAGACCTCTCCCCTAACCATACCACCTGTCTAGTAGTTCAACTCAAGGTAGTCGGCTAGGTCTTGGTCAATAAATTTTCTCATAGGCGTCTTTATCCACCAGGATAGTTGTGCTGATTTTCCTAGATGGGAAGAAAGAGTAGCAGACAATAAAAATAGCCAGAATAGTCTTGATTGATTGCAGATAGAGATAACACATCCCCAGAAAAATCTTCATCAGGCATAAGCATACCACCAGAAAAAGTTTTACATCATAAAATGGAGAGGAGTAATTAGCCACCCTCACTATGCAGACACATAACCCACCATATCCTCTGCAATTGCATATAAATTGGAACATTGTAGAAGTATTTGTTTTCCTAACTCCTGAGTCCTGCAAATCTTAGTGGGGGTCAAGTGCGGGTTCTCAGAGGTAATTTTAGTACACAGAATCTGGCTCTAAGCTGGAACCACAAGAGAGAAAGCAGGTCATCAGAAATTTTTATAATTTGCGTTATTAAGCGCGTTTTCTATGGTTAATGACACCATACTCAATAGGGTAGGTACCAGGGAGTCACTATCCAATGCCATCGCTCTAAAGAAACCTGATTTTGTTTGGATCGTTTTTGGGAATGAATGGCAGAAGGTAACAAATACCGAAATGGATTTTTAGATATAAATTCAGGGCTAGACCCTTCTGACTCATTATTATCCGCTGAAATGGATGGAGAATCAGTTGGAAGCCCTGCCTCATTCATATTAAAATCAATAGGTTTGGTTTTTATATTTATAGGGGCTGCCACAGTTGACATCATTGTAGCAAAATCAGTTGAAACTTCTAATAAAGATCTGGGGCTAAACTTCAACTCGCTTTGAGTTTCCTCAAAAGTGAAGGAATGTAAGAATAGGACTTCTATTTTTTAGAGGCATGCAGAAGTTTTTTGGGCCCATATCTATAAGGGCCCTCCTGGTTGAAACAATGATAGCCAATTACCTGTCTCCTTTTGGGTTAGGCGGGGAAATTACCCCAAAAGACTTCAATCGAATGATTGAAGCTAGTAAGAGAAGCTTTCTTACTAGAGCGTCCCTCGCAAAATTGTCCAATGTGGCATAGAAAAATGACGTTTCAACTTCATTAGACACAGGTAAACTTGTGACACAGGATGATTCATAAAAATAAGGGCACACAAAACGCCTAACCCCACAGTACACAAACAACCCACAGGAAGGTTCAAAAGTGGCAGAACAAGGTTGCCCTTCTCCCAAGGGTCGCTTCAAACCATCTATAGCCTCTGACACCCACAACGCAGTTTTAAAAAACGTAAAGCTCCCATGAAAGTGCTCAGGATAGAAGCTGACGCAGCCACTCAACTCCTGGAGGAGGGGAACCAGAGCTGGTCTTTAATAAAGTGAGAAGAAGAGGTGATAAACCTGGAATCCTGAGAAACCAGGCCTTAAATGGTCCATAACCAACATGTACTTACTAAAAATGGTGGAAGTCACACCATGAGCAGCAAAAATAGAAACGCCAAGCTGGCACACCACCCACAAGAATGATAACGCTTGCGGAAAAGAGCATCCCAACCACGGAGAACAGCCAAAGTGCCCAAATAACTTCTAAGAGAAATCTCACACAGATTAAGTTTTGGCGAAACCAAAGAATAATGTTGACTAACTAATGTTAGGGCGTGTCTATAATGCTCCAGTTCCATTAGAGGTGGTGTGAGAGGGCCCACACTACTACCAGGGTTTCTCCACTGAGAAGAGGTTAAATAAAGAACTGAAAAGAAGGACGGTGCAAAGAGGATCTAAATCATGGAAGGCACACATTTGATTATTTTGGACATTATGGAGGTTGGCAAATAAGATTAAACAATGCACTAAATAAAAATAAAATGAACGGGGTTCTTTTAATAAACCAATAGATCAATAAAAAAGATTAGTCACAAAACAATAAAGAAAAGAAGTTGGTAGGGTCTTTTCATCAGGCAATGTACTACGCCCAATCATTTTGAATCTCTGTAAACTACCATCCTTTGTGATACAGTAGCTTGAGTACGCATGAACTCAGGTGATTGATTTCAACTGGATTTTTATGAACTTGGCAATATAATTTAATTAAATGGGTTTTAAAACCCCGTTTTACAACTAAATGTAAATTGTGCACTGCAATGGTGTGGCTGTATCTCCCCTGTGTCCATCACGCGAATCCCTTAAACCCTATTTGGCATATTTTTGACCTCATTTAACGTTGGTCCATGGTATGCTTCAATTCAGAAAGGTTAGTCACCTTTCTCATCTTGGCCTTTGCACGTTCTGTTTTGTTTTTGCAATATACTAACTATCATGTCATATAGCCATGACAAGATAGGCTGGTGGCTGATAGCCAACCCAGGACTCAAATTGACCATAATCATGAAAGCCTGATGATGACTTCACACATCAGGGATTCAGTTGAAACATAAGGAACCTGGGCCAGCAGATTCTCACCTATAGGCAGCCCGGTTCATGTTGAGGGAGCTGTCTGGTCGTTCTAGATTACGCCCCTGTCATGTTCCCATTAGGAACAGCGCCTTCATGAGTGAAATGGGAAGATATATCCAATAGAAGCATGAGAGGAGAGAGCACACCCCAGCCAAGCACTGAGCGTTCTTCCTTGCGCTGAGTGTATTGATTCCAGCAGCCCAGCTCAATCTTAACATCACCGTTTGCCTCTCACCATGAGGGGCTGTGTTTTTTCTAGGCAAAGTTTCCTGAGGCTTAAGGTAACTCACCTCAGGAAGCCCTCATGGTGGTAGCCTCCCGCTTTTGGGCACCCTCTTATAGGGGGTCCTTCTCTAGTGGGTTAGTGTAACAATCAAGAAAAAACTTATAGTTGCATTTTGACTCAGACTTGGATTTTCTGTCCCAATTTGAATCATTTAAAGGATTTTCTGGTTGTGGCTTGGTTTGGGTGCTGGGATGTGACTCACCTGAGCCATTCTTTGGGCTTGTAATGGCCCACAGAATGGTTCAGGTGAGGCACCCCTGAAAGGGCAACCTTAAAAGGTTGAGCCCGCAAATTCCAAATCTTACTTCAGAATCCTTTCTATTGAGTTCATCCTTCCCTGGAGTAGGGTTTTCCTTTGGCCTGCGAGGTTGTCCTTATCATGTTGAGGATTTGATCATATCACTGATGGTGCGGGGTTTGCCTTTGGCCTGCGGGGCTGCCTTGCCTTGTTAAAATTTGATCTGCTCTCTGATCAACTTCATTGGCGATCCTTTTAATTTGTAAATAAATAAGGTTGATTTTGGTGGTTCCTTACAACCTTGCTTATTTATTTGTCTTTTGGCTTCATTTTGAGTGTGTTTTCTCATAGTTGAATTGGTTCAACTACCATTCACCTTTAGAATCCAACTTTGATTTGGAATGTATTGCCATTGTCAGTTAGTGCTGAAGCTATTTCTGTAATGTCGTTTGAAAAATAAGGCGTTTACGCTTGTTAAATCCAATGGTTCTGGCCCCTTTTTATATTTTTATAAAGATAACCACATCCTACTCCAAGCAGCTTTGAAAACCATATTCTTCATTTAGTCCTTCTATCTACAGTGCCGACTAAAACTGGTATGCCCCCTGCTAGTTCTAAGTTACCACAAAGAGTGAATTTATAAGAGAAGATGGAAAATAATCCAGAACAAGAAGCCTCACAAGATAATGAGGTTAAAAGCATTACTTCTTAATCAGTAATGCTCACTTTTTAAGTAGGCGTATCTGTTCCATCTAACATTGAATTTATGGCTGAGTCAGAGGTGAAGTGTCCCTAGACCAAAGTGAATATCAATCAATAATTGCCAACCTTGGCACATTTTTACAACAACTGCTTAATGGTATTTTTGAGCCTGAAAAATGTTCTAATCAGGTCAGAGAATCAGTTGTTCCCTCAACTATGAGAGTACTATACTTACCCCATGTCTACCCATCACCAAAGCGGGAACCATAATGGATCAATACCTTTGAAACTTCGTTCACCTGGCTAATTATCACATTATGAAAACTTTAGGACTACACCCCTAATACGTTCTGAGGAAATAATACCTGGTCCAGTCCATTCATTCATCTACCTATGAATTTTAACAATCTGCCACTTCCTTCATCCAAGAGAATCAAAATGCTATTATCAAAAATTGATGAAAAAAATATCAAGTGTAATGTCGGATGACCTTTATTGGATGAGGGAGCCTTCACATACTTACAGAATCAACTCACTCTCCAAGTGGATGCGGCCATATCTGAAGCTTACTTTCAGGTTAGAAAGACTATTGCTTCATTTTTGGATAGGTTAGAAAGACTATTGCTTCATTTTTGGATAGGTTATTAAGCCTTGAAGAACAGTGGGGAAATGTTTTTCATGATTTAAGAAATATTTACAACAAGCCCTCCCTTGTATTGCAAGGCCCTGATGATAATGAAGGACCCTCTAGCTACCAAGATCCTCACAGACCAAAGTGACCCGCTAGGATCCATGGGCCTCAATGGGATAGTGTACCTATAGGGCCCCAGGACTAACTAGCCCCTCTGGACCTCCAGGGGATATTAGCCCCTAAACCATTGGTGCCACTTGGAACAGAAGGACTCCCAGCTGTTAGGGGAAGATGGGCCTCTCAGCCCCCCTGGTTTCCTGTACCTACTGTACCTGAACCCAAAGATGACGCTTCTCAGTCTCAATTAAACAATATCCAGAATCAAGTCACTCAACTAGAATGTCAGGTTGCGGCTATCACTCATGGCTGTATTGTGAATCTCAGAGTCTGACCTCTTGAATCCAAAAATTGAAGCCTTAGCTGACGGGCTCATGAATGTCAGTAGTTTCTCCCAACTGCATGGTGTTCAAAAGGCTGCATTGATGACTGGCTCAACCAACTTACCAGTCAAGTTGAGGTCATTAAGTTGGAACATATCTCCACTAAGACCACCATGGAAGCCCAGAAGCTAAAATTGAAAGAGCTTTAGTGTCAACTTACACAATAGGCCACCGCCACCACAGTAATGGCTCATTTATGGATCTACAAAATGATGTAAATGATTTGAGGGATCAGCTTGATTTAATGTGGCCTCTGAATACAACAATACTAAATACTTAACTCTGTTCCTCTACACTCACCAGTATTAATGTTTTATCCAAACCTAATTTACTAACTTTAAGCCATCAATTAAGGAAAAGTACATTTACAGTGAAGAGGGTATCACTTAATTCCTATACGTCTACAAAATCGCCATGGAAGAGGCTACTGATTAATATAAAATCAAGCACCTATCAACCTGTTTGAGAAAAACGCCCAAGAAAGTATTGTCCCTCACCTGAAGAACAGGAAAACCTGGACTCAAGTTAAGATCTCCTTAATAAAGGAATTTAGAAGCGATTAGACCCTGTACTCGCAGAAGCAGGCCTTCACATATATTTGCATCAAACACAGGGGATCAACAACTGAATTCACCAATTGATTTTACCATGAGACATGGACCTTATTTTCATGTGAACATATTTCTTTAGAATACGCCATTACTGTTGCCATCTCTGCCTTGGAGAATTACCCCAACTTGCAGATACATATCAGCGCTGTCAAGAGAAACTTCATTAGCATCCTGAACATCAAAGGGTTTTCATTGCAATACCCACCAGTCTACTCTAGAAGGCCTCCGACCCAGATTCTTAACTAACCGATGCCCCAGATCAAAGCTCTTGAGAAGAAGGTGCTAATAAGAAGAATATATAATGCACTTACTTTGTTAGACTTTGGCATGCAGCTTAGTAATACTACAAGTGAATTGTTGATGAGGAAGGAAAATTCCTGTCAACATGAAGGGAGAGGCTCTGCATGTTGACAGATACCTTATGCCTTAACCATCTAATTCTTGGGCTATTATTCCTGCTGCCTCCACTACTAGAAATACAGATGATATGTCTACCAAAGTTAAAGTCAGGGATTTAATTTCTCTTGTTCCTTATGTGTCCCTCCAACTTCTTTATTTACCATACAACTGCAACTAGAGACTCAGCCACCAAGGTGGAAGCTCTAGAGCACAATATAAAAAAATCCAGACATAGTTGACACTGGATCTCCAGTGAATATTATATCGTCCAAGCTGGTCAGTCAAATTAAAGTTGCACCTGACCTCCAACATAACGTTGAGTACAGAACTACTTGCCCACATTGCACTAGCTCACTTGGTAAATATTCAGACTTACCAATATGGTTTGAAAAGCTTCTTGTAAAGTTCCCTTCCGTGGTTCTAGAGAATTAAAGCTACAACTTATTATTGAAGACACAATTTATGCATGGGCAATCAGTGACTTTTAATCTATATGAGTCATATTTATCTATACTCTGGAATTGGGCACCACTTTGTATTACAAATGAATGTAACAAAGAAGGACAACCCCAATAAAAGAATATTCCTCATGGAAGATGCTTAATATTCATATCAAATTGAGTATCATTTATTAGGACCTTTTGCAAAAAATTCTCCTCAATATACTGATGCTTGGGAAGGAATGCCTTTATATGCTCAATCTCATGTGTTGGTCCCAGCTCAGGATTGATTTTTAATAGATACCCACAACCATGTATATATTATCCCCAGTCATATATAAGAAGTTTTCGGGGTAGATAATCCTTCCAACAAAGAGGTATTGCCCTGACCAGACATTAGAGATCCAGCCTATCCAGAAACCATCTCAGTTCTGTCAGGTAATATAACTCTAACCTCGGGTTTCATAAAGAAAAAGGACATTATCTTATGATCGCCTGTTGCCTGTTGACAAATTATATGACGCACATAAATTTGGCACTTTCTGGGATTTTGGGCTTTAGGATCTGCCTGCTATAGCCGCCATTGAACATAATATTGGCTCAGAATTTAATAAAGTCCAAATGCTAGCTGAGCTACTCTAAGATGGATATTTTAAAATCTTCTCTTATGAGCCTTAAGATTTTGAAAAATTATAAAAAAGACTCATTGGGTTATTACTGGAGATACTTTACCAAGATGATCCAAGCTTTATCAAAATCCAGAGTTGAAGAAGTCTAAGTAACCATCAAATTAGAACAACTTTTTGGAGACTGGCCTATTAAAAACTTTGGAAAGTCCCTTGACTTTACATCTGCTGTTAGTGAAGAATATGATGAGACTCATCGTGTGGTGATGGATTACTGTAAAATTGAATTCAATCACCCAGGATAGCTATCCCTTACTTAAGTATAGAGAATTACATTTTGTTTTTTTTAGATGACTCGAAGTTCTTCTCTGCTTTAGATCTAGTCAGTAGGTACAGGAAAATAGATCAAGTATAAGAAGACTGATCTAAGTGTACCCTAATCTCTAATGAGGGCCTATTTGAGCCAGATTGAATGCTTCAGGGGCTATGAAACTCACTGCTACGTTCCAATGAGCCATGGATGGCATTCTAGGGGGCTGAATATGTCCTTAATTCTAGAGCATTTAGACGATATTAATGTTCTCTCCCAGACTTTTAGCTCCCAATTACTTGCATCAAGTATTTGACCAGTTATAATCAGCATCTTTGAAAATACGTGACAAACGGGTTCCTTCCACATTGCAACAAAACAGTTGGGCAAGAGGGCCCAAAAGAGGGCCCACAAGCAGGAGAGAGCAGCTGTGGTCAAGTCCTTTATTTGTTGACTTGATGAGTGATTATCGATATATCCTTGGAATATGGTAAGGATGATGCTAACACCGAGTAGAACAGTCTGTCCACCAGAGAGGGCATACAGAGAGGCGACTGTTCTGTCAAATTCAGAGGAATGATCCATTTGTCACTCAAATTCCAGTGTTTTTCTCCAAAATCTTAATAAATGATTTCAAGATTTTTAAAATCTTATTTCTGATTTTTGAGGTTTTTATTTAATATACTAGGAGACGAAGTTGTCCTAAACACCTTTGTCTGGTTGTATTTTTATTAGGAAGCAGGGGATATGAGGGAATTTGTTCCCATGGAGTCTGCGAACAGTGGGCTATCCGTGGGCTTATTTTGAGAATCTCAGCCTTTGCTATTCCCATCTGGGCCCATTCTAGACTGTTCAATAGGTACCCCATGAGTTACAGCAACTTTTACGCATATAATTTAATTCATCAGGGATGAATCAGAGCTTGGCATTCTTGTGTTGACCTTATCACAAACTTTTAAATTAAAATCAATTAAAAGTTTTTTGCTGCTGCTAACTTTCTTTCCACTCAGCATAACTTTCCAAGCAAAATTACATGAACTTATAAAACAAATTAAATTTGCCCATACTAGTTTCACTCTGATGTCCTCGGATTCTCCTCTGGCTACTCCAGCATGGGGCAGCAGTGAAACTCCCCCTGCCATTTTCCGTCCAGCAGGAAAAGGCGCTAGGGCTGGTTCACCCAATCACTCCAAACCCATGGGCCTATTTGTTCTTCCCAAGGACCTAGACGCCCACCTTGCTTGTACCCAAGTGGTACCATGCTGCCCCCTAGTGCTCCCCGGAGCAACATGCACTACAGCCTAAGGGTCAAATATGGGAAACCTTTCCCATACCATGACCAAGCCATTATCAAAATGGCACAGGCGGTGATGATACCTGCCAGCTTTATCGATTTACACCCCTACAAAAAGTATTTTGACCTTGGCTTCACCTGCAAAGATGACGCTGCCACTGCAGCAACTGTGCCCCTGGTATTTCTAAGGCACCCCTCTCCCCACAACTTGGACTCAGCTCCCAGAGGACACCACTTTGGTGGTCCAGTTTGCTGGTTTGCCCACCCACCTCCCCCTGTGGTGCTCCACCAGGAGCTGATGGACGGTTTGGCAGCCTATGGCTCCAACCCCATCTTACAATTTGTGGTCCCAAATGGGGCCACACGACTTGCTGGGCCTCAGGCATATGCCACAATAAGCCCTGAATTTAATAAAATTATGGTGGCAATTCCATCATGCACCATTATTCCCTCAGCATCTGACCATCCATTTTGGGCCTGCGTCAAAGGGCGAGCGGACGATCTGCATATCATGTTTCAAGTTAGACCACTTGAAACGCAAGTGCCCCTTCTCAACCACTTCAGTTGTATTGGACAACTCATCTGCCAACCTCCAATCTGCTGCCCACCCTGAAAATTCCAGCATGGGGCACAATCCTACCTCCTCCACCCCCAAAGTCTATTGCTGCAGCTGCACCTGCAGCCACCAATCAGCCTTCTCCTCACCCCAATGCCATAAATAATTCCTCCAATCAAGCTTCGGATTGGATCCCAGTTTGATCCCATGCTTTCTCAAATGAATTGACTGAACCTCAACTGTATGCTGATTCCCCAATACAATTCAACCAAAACCTATGGGAATTATTGGTTGAAATTGACGGATCAGGTAAGTTCATTAAAGAACCATCTCTGAAAATTGAGCGGTTCATTAATGCAGAATGGGACACCAAATACCCCCTTGACTTTATACCCCACAGCCAAATGCTGAATTGTTTCACAGTGATCACCAGCTTGCAGTCAAAGCAGCTGCAACACCAGATTGTCATTCCTTGCATAAATCTGTCGCTAAATCAGTAGCAATACTCAAAGGAGGAATTCCACCTCCAGTTATCCCTGCAACCTTAACTCCAAAAAGCAGAATATTGGTGAACCAGTATTACAAAAATGCAAGCGATGCTATCCAGAACGTGGCAACTATATCACAGAATCCAAAAGCAAAAATAATCTGAACCAACATTGCCACGTTCATTAAACTCCCAGATGCCCAAATCAAAGCTGAAATAGCTATATAAATATCTCAGTGCCATTTACCTAGCTGGCAATTTCCATGAAATTCTAATTATTAGAGATATTGAACCACATACCGCAGATGCCCCAACGCCATTATTGACAGCCGTGACATGCAGCCTACTATGGGAGGAAGAAGCTGCTGCTGAAGAGGCTGCCAAAGACAAGCCCCCTGACCCCCCTCCCCTTCCACCATGGATGGATAAGCGGCTTCCACTGCCCACCTAATTGGTCAGTTTTCAAAGTGTTTCACTCATTCCGCTCATTAGGGCTTTTTGTTTGAACCAAGTAGTTATGTTAGTTTTTGTATATTTTAGTTTTCGGTAATGTCTGTCCCCTGGTCAGCTTACCTCAAATAAATAAAAATTTTCTGATGATTTCTGATTTGCTCAGCCACTGCTCCCCTTGACTCTTTTTGCTTCCATTTTTGGTATAATTTGGCTTGGCAGCCCCTGATTTGCTGGGCTGCCCTTCGCCATGGCTCTCAATATTCTCATCTAGCAGTGGATTCAGCTTGGCAGCTCCTGATTTGCTGAGCTGCCCAATGCCATGGTTCTCAACATTACCACTTTTGGCATAATTCAGCTTGGCAGCCCCTGAATTTCTGATCTGCATTTTGCCATTGTCATTATCATTATTTAGTTCATCAAACTTTGGGTTGGCAGCCTTTGATTGGCCCAGTCGCCATTTACGTCGACTCTTGCCACCTCTGCTCCAAGGTTTAGTTGATTTGTCAGCATATGACTCATCAGAATGCCATTCATGAGGGTCATTGCCCTCAAACCCTACAATTTTATTATTATCATCTACGTTACTAAGAGCCCCATTCCCCGCCTTAGGGGGGTCAGGCTATGTGGCGGTCAGGCAGTGCCTAGACCGTCACAAAATCAAAATCATTGAAGTGCACTTTTTTCAATTTGATTTGGAGTTTTTAGGCCATAAGGTAGCAAACAAAAGTATTTACCACTTCCAGATAAAGCTACGTCCATTCACAAGATGTCCCCACTAAGGAGTCCAAGGGACACTTTGGTATATCTGGGTTGGAGCGGTGTTACCATCAATTTATTCAACATTTTTCTGAGCTTTCAAAACCCCTAGTCTATTTACTACATAAGAACGTGCCTTTTCACTAAGAGTTATCACAACAAAAGTACACTGATGACTTATGACTGCATTTATTTAAATTTCATGTGGTAATACATCCCAAATCTGGTAAAGCCTTTCTTAATTTTTACCAAATTCAGCAATGTTTTCATTGATGCCATTCTGGTGCAAGACAATAAAAATCAGGTAGACCATCCAATTATATAATTTAGCAAGACTTTATCTAATACCAAATGGAATTATAGCGTCACTGAGTGAACTTTTTTACTGGTAATCCTAGCAATTAAGCATTTCCATCTTTCCCTTTTTGGGATGCACTTTACAGTAGTAATTTATCATGCTTCCCTTTGTTGGTTACAGCAGACTCTTGATCCTAGATGGCTTCATAGACCATTGCTTTACAATTATAAAACTATGACTACTCAATTGTTCATTGACCAGCCGACATACACCAAAACACTGACATTCTCTTGCTATTGTCAGTCCTGATTGTTTTATCCGCCAATGAGGACCACATATTTGACCTCCTTTGGTATTCCAAACTGTGACCACTAGAAACTCCTGAAATCCGGAGTGAGCTTCAAACAGCAAGCAATCAACACTTAAATTAACTGATGCCATGTTATATAAATTAGTAACAAAAAGTGTCTCCCTTATGTCCACCTCTCAAATCGGACCAATATCTTTAAGGAAGGCATACTATCACCAGACATGGTGCGTTCTAAAAACTTGCCAATTATTGAAATCTCAATATTTTTTGTTTTATAATGCTTACCATAATATAAAATTTTTTAGAAGCCTGTATCACTTGTCGCCGCTGATAGCCCAATCCCAAAGTTCCATATCAAATAGTTGCTCCCTTATCCCTTTTCCATATGATAAGCATTAATATCATAGTTAATCTGCTTACAGGAGTCCGCAGTCACCACCATATAATTTTGGACGTGGATCACCTTACCAAATGAATTGAAGCTGTATCTATCCCTTCAGCTACTGCTTGAGCAACTGCCTTATTACTGTACTGACAACTCTTCACACAACATGGTAGCCTAGGGTGATTCTATCTTTAACGTCCTAAAATATATCTTTGAGGTGATCCAAGAATTAAAATGCAATATTTAACACTCATCAAGCTTTTGCAGAACCCTAAAATCTCTCCACAAATGGGGCTGTAGAAAGGACTAATGTCACTTTTTTCTCCATTCTAAAAAAGATTGCTTCCATTGACCTGCTATGATGGAATCATTTCCTACCAAGTGTCCTACTTGCTTATTGAGTCAGCTACCACGGGGTGATTAAGATATCTCCTTCAAAGCGTTTTATATCAGGCAACCCCTAGTACAAACTAGTTTACAATCTATGATAACATTGAAAACACCTGAAACTTCTGAGATCACTCTGTGAGCCTTAGATGATAAAATTATCTAACTGCAGTCTCAAGCCATTGATGTCTCAGTGCATACCAAAACCAAGGATATAGGATAAAGCAATTTACAGCAACCCTCTTTGCCAGTGTACCAACCAGGGACGTATTAGTGTTCTATCATCATCAACAAGAGGAATAAAAAGCAGGCTTGATACCTCTTGTCTAATCCGTATAGAATCCTTCATAAACGTGGATTAGAATATTTCACTGTCTGCGTTAACAAAAGCATGGTCATCAACTGGGTACATAGGCGATTTCTCAGAGATTTCTTTCCCCTCTGGAAGGTCCTTGAAGGTAAAATTGTTGGAAATTGAACTGCATATGAAGACAAATTAAATAAGGTCAAATTTAAATATCCTTCACCTCTTGATAGCTTGGATCTTGACCCCAATTAAACTAAGGCATTAGCCCCTGTTATATACAATGAAAGGAGAAGAGATTTAGAAGTATCTAAAACCAAGGTGACAAAGAGGCCACCCTATTAATTCTGGAAGACCACCATAATAAAAAGGAAATTGTGTCATCACGCGCCTCTTCCTGAAGCTTAAGGAGATATTAATTGTCAGCCCTAAAGGGAACATCCAGTGCGCAACAACACCAGACCAATAGATATCCCAAGCATATTTTGATTGATATATAATTTTAGCTTATATAATTTTTAAATAAGCTTTATTTGCTAGGATTTTATAAGCTATTCAGAAAGCCTTGGTCATCCTGGTATTTCTGACCCTTGTTGTTTTTTATTAAAGATAACCACATTTGACTCCAAGCTGCTTCAAAGCCTGCTCCTTTGACCGGACCTGCCTTATACAGTGCTGACAGTTACCCTCAGTTTTAATGACGCTAGAGAACAGAAGACTGAGCAACAACCTTACAAAAAGTTCACAGCATCCTTAGAAATATTTATGCATCCAGTTTTATTGAAGTTCTTAAGCCACCCCTCCTCATTTCCTTACAAGTATAAAAACCCAGCACCCTGATTACAGTAGCGTGCTTGGTTCTTTTTGAAATATTCTTTTATTAAAGAAACAATTTCTTTAGAAAAAACTCTAATATTACTAATTTTTTAAAGATTCTGCCACCTCTAAGAAACCTCTGCAACTTATGGAGGGTCCTTGCTCATTGATCTCCATAATGGAAGTGTACGCTTCATAGTGTCCTCAGTGTTAGCATCCCTTAATGGAAAAAATAGGAGACTTCTTTAAAGAATTATCACAACAAACAGTTTCACAAGGTTATTTTCACACTGGATTCCTTCTTAGATAAAACATCCAGACTTGTAATTTAAAATGGCATAAGCAAAGAAACTGAAGAAAGTATTACAGAGGATTGGAAAGTGAAAGATTATAATAAAATCAGAGTTGATAATCTGGAAGCTGATCCCCATTATCAGATGTGAGTCTAGGACAACATGATTTAAACATTTAAACCCCACCCCAGATGGTAAAAAAGCTGCTCCAACACAACCCATCCAGCCTTCCCTCAGTGCATGAGGCGTATTCAAGATTACTACTCATATTAGTTCATTGGTTGGAATAGGCTGATTTTAAACCATTATTTTCCTCACCTGTTTCCATGCAGATGTTATTCACAATTAATAAGAACGGCAATGACATACAGACTATGAATGATATTGTGGGTATTGGAGTACCCATATTATTAACCAAACTTTTTTTAATGTAATGTCAGATTTCTGACACTTTACATATGCTCTTCTTCCTTCACCAAAGTCATACTTGAAGGACACTCGATTGTGGGACATAATGTGACGAAGAAGACTTACAAGTAGATAACAAAATGCTGCAATTGGGATTTAATGGTTTAAACCACCGAAAAGTATTAGAGGCCTGTCTAACATGTACATAAGGATGGCCCAGACATATGTATTAACATTAAGTGACGGCCATCGTCCCTTTGGTGCCATTAATGATGTGGTGGGATCCTTTCCACTGGTTTACATGGACATAAGTATATCCTGTTAGCCATAGACTATTTGACCAGGTGGGTGAGGCAATTTCCAGAATGGCTGCCACTGAAAAGGGTATGATTCTTTTTCTCATTTGATCCATTTTCACTCAGCATGGATGCCCAAAAACTTTACTTTCAGACAATGGACTTAACTTCACCTCGAAAGTAGTCCATGAATTAACCTTGCTTTTTGGGACTAATCAAAGTTTTATTACCCCATATAACCAATCTACCAATGGATAGTAGAACGCGTTAATTGGACCTCATTTCCTACTTTATAAATATGGCACCTCTGATCCTATGCGCTGAAACCACTATCTGCCCTGCGCCCTACAAGCTTATTGGATAAACTACCATTGTATAATCAAAAATGTCCTCTTTCAAAGTCCTATATGGACGTACTACACAACTGCATATAGTGGGAAATCCTTTCTGGCTTTCTAAGTACCTAAGAACTCTAAACTAATAATGATGTCCCTATTTAAAATTATCCAAATATAAGCCCTTGACACTCATAGAATTATCTCAACTATTACTATGACGATATCTTGCTCAAATGTTATCTGACTTTCCCCGATGACTTTCCAGCTAGGAGACCTAGTCCTATTCTATCACCATTGACCTGGGGGCTGGCATAACAAACTCAACTACTTTGGTGAGGCCTCTACTTCATCATCAATAAGGTTAGTTCTGAGTACTCTAATGTTACCCAAGTGAGATTGGTCAGTCAAGTTCATGGCCGATTCCTATGATCAAGTGTTCCCCTCTGACAGGATATTGAGGGAGCGTTGTTGGGAACAAAATAAAAATAAAAATTGATATTTTCACTCCCAAAACAAGCACTGAAGAGTCAATTATTGGGCCTTCTTGATCAGAGCCTACCACTGAAGGCGCACTTAGAAAATTGATCAAGAATCATCATGCACACAGGAATTTGGGAGGCGCCTTCTAGATTGGAATAATGCTTCCTGCACCACAAAAAGGATGACTATGATTAATGAAGTCATGAGGTCATCATTAACGGTGAACAACAAAGGCCTTAGCTGAGAAGTAAATCCAAACTGAATTAAAAGATCCTAATTGTAGGGAACTATGGAAGTCTTCTAAGTGATGCATCCTAGATCATTTTTATATATATCAGATTCTTTTAAAATTAATAAAGTATTCCATATAACCCATCTTCTTTACCTTTGGCCGCTTTTCTAATTTATCAGCTTTGAGGCACATTAGAATCTTGTGTTACAATCTAGAGAACTGATAAGCCAACATAAACCTTCCTTCTTCATCAATCAAGGTTGGACTAACCTAGGGTCTAAAAAAGGCATGAGCACCCATGTTTAGCAACTTATCAACTTCTTTTATAATCACTGACTCAGCCTTAAATTTTTAAATAGTAATTACAAATTAGTTGTAAATCTCCAGTGTCAATATAGGAGTTCACATTTTTGCACATCTGATGTTGGGTTATTTTGTGCAAAAATCTCTTGGTACTTCATAAAAATATGTTTAAGACTTCCTCCTGTAAATTCTCCATAAATCCAGTTATCTGTAGTCAAGTGATTAAGGAGTGTATATCTTTTATTTTTCTTCCAGTAGATTCATTTGTCAAAGGTTCCAAAATTATGTTAAACTAATTTATTTTTATAGGGAATCATTTTAAAAAAGGTGACATTTTTATTTTGCTTATCTTCCATTAGGTTTTACACATCTTAACCAGTAAAACTAAACTTTATACATAGACTGGAATTAGATTACCTAGAGCTTCACAAGGTTTATTTTTCATTTTTAACTGAGAAGCTTTTAAATTCTATGTAGAACTGTTCTGGAATATCTAACGTCATATCTGGATTAACCTCCTGCTACATGCCAAGCGGAATTGTCATCTGCGCTTTAGTCTAAGTTTTTATGGCTCAATCTTCATGCACATTCATTGACAGAACTATACTTTTATTCCAAGTAATTTGTAGCATGTTATAATGACTCAATTTTTATATAAAGGGGTTAAAATTTTTTTGTTTACTCTGCGAGTATCAAATTCAAATATACAGCAACAATAATGTTTGTACTAGGATCTTTATAATGTTCTACAAATTTTGCAATTTATTTGAGTTACGCCAACTAGGAGACAGACATTACTTATCAAAGCAAATAGCCTAAAACAAACGAGTTAAAAAACCAAAATAAAACCTCCAACAGTCAGGGAGCGTAAGACAGCTATACTCCCCATGGCAGAGAGGGAGGGAGGGTTAGGCGGCACAGCGTCAGACTCAGCAGTGACATAAGAAGTGGCGCTATTAAAAAGGCGGATGTAAGATGAGAGCAAGGGAGTTGGGGCGTCAGCATGGTGGGGGATGAGGGCTGTAACGAAGGGATTAATATAAAGAATATCATCCTGGATGAGAGCTTCAAAATATTCTGCAAGATGATGTCCAGCTTGAAGGCGTGCATCTGGGAGTAGAACTAAATTGGCAAAGAAATTTCTTAGTGATTTTAGTTTTTGTGTTAAAGGCTGCAAGGTTAGAAACATATGAGGTAACATTGTGGTGGTGTAGGCCAGCTTAGAAATTTCTTCCTGCGCTTCTTCAGGAAAATCTGTGGAGAAGTTAGGCATATTAATCCTTTTTAAGAATTCATATACAGATTTTGCTACTGCTTTGCGGAGGAGGGGACAATAAGGAGAGTCCATCGCTTCTAAGGCAAGATAATGGTCGCTTTGGAAGGTGATGGCATTGGATTTAAGGGCATAGAATTTTGGCGGGAGAGGATTGTGAAAATCATAATTTTAGAAATTCACTCAAGTCATAGCCATCTGCGGGGCTTTCACCTGATTCGTCCTCCTCATCCATGATAATTTCACCTGATTCATCAACCACATCCAATAGGGACCAAAGATTTTGGTTAACATGATCAGTGAGGCAGAATAAGGGTGGGTGTTAGTTGACAAATAGGGATTTTAATTGGTGGCAAACAGTGATCCAAGCCTTATTCTGATTGGTGGGTTGGAATGCAGGTAGTCAAGTGTAGATGTTGGAATTTGAGGGAGCAGTTAAGTTTCTCTTCTCAGCAATTGAAAGCATTGGGGAAGGTGGGAACAAAATATCCCATTTAGATGGTGATGACAAGGGTTTATAGAAAGCAACAGAAGGAACGGCATGGGGGTAGGACTTTTTAGAGTTGTCTAGTCCAAAACAGAGTGGACAATCTTTTGACCGTTGTTGACCCATGCCCAAAAGAAATGCTCTGGCGCTGCAGCAATGCAAGTATGTGGGAGATTATTTAGCTGATGGCATAGTGGTGGATGGGGTTATAGTGGCAGTGGTGTGAGGCGCTGCAAGGCGCTCTGCCCCAGAGGGAACTGTGAAGATAAGGTTGAGTTGAGTGCTAGAATTCAAAAGACCTGACATCAACTCATCATACAAAATTTGGGGTTGGTGATGAGTAGGGAGGTTTGCAAAAGACACCACCATAGTAGTATCAGAAGGGAGATGAGTATGGGTAGTAGGAATGGGGTGTTTTTATAAATTTATTGAGTCTTTACTGCGGTGGCAACATCCTCCTCTATTTGAAACCCTATATCAATACAGCCCTTAAAAGAGAGGAAATCAATAAAGCCAGCCAGTGCAAAGGCAGTGGTGGCTAATTCAATTATTTGTTTGTCAGCATACTGTAATAAACGCCATAGTCAACATGAAGACAGAATCAAATGCTGTAGTGAGGAATGACGAAAGGATGGGGTTAAGTTGGGTGGATGCGTGCAAGGTGGAACACTAAATCCCATGGAGGGACAAATTGGCCAGAAGAGTGGTGCTGGATTATTTGAGCCTGTTCAAACGCACTTCCCCATAGGGCAGAAAAAGCTAGGGGTTGGATCACCACTGCCACACATTGGGGCAACAGGCGGAAGATCTGACAACATCAAATGGGAATCAGATGTGGCCAGACAGAGGTGGATAAATTAACTTCCTAATAAAATTTTCCCAAAAGTGAAATCAACTGGAAAGAAAAGTTCTAGTGTTCTATAAAGATTCGCATTTAACCTCATATTACTCATAAGTCTGTTTCAATGAGGGTATTATACTTTTTACTGAAAAATACAGTATCTTGTGCTGATAAAAATAAAGATATGAAGTAGAGAAGTAAGGCACTATGCTCCCTGTATGAACTGGTATAATTAGGTTCTACCATACTGTATTTTTTATGTTCAAATATGACACAAGCTTCATTTATCTATAAATCTTTATAGAGATGATAGCAATGGGAGCACCATTATCAGTAATTTTAATAACTTTCAATTATATAGATTTTATTGCATACTTACACTCAGAATAATATGAAAAGTTATTCACTGTATGTGTCGTGATATCATTTTCCAAATCAAATGTATGAATCATATGTAAAAATGGAAAAACATTTCTAAAAATTTTGCAAGATGATAATAATAATTACCTATAGTTTATGCTTAATAATTTCTCCTCATCTTCAGTATATCGCACTTTATTGAATAATTCAATGGGCATATGGAAGATCCATTCTATCATTTCAGGGACAATATCTTTCGTTTTGGACCTAGTTAACACATTGACTTCTTTATACAAGACTTAGTGAAGCGGATACTGTTTGATGTGTCCACTAGTAACTGAAGAATTGTCCTTTTCTGATTGCTTATTTGAAAGAGCTTAATTATATGTAGATCTAGATTATTTTACACATTGTCACATTGCCTTTTCACTTCTTTGAGGTTCTTTTTTCTTTTCCTTTAGTTATCATAATATAATGGTCCTTAGGGATCTTTGACCAGATTGAAATTACATTATGACTATTTTGTCCACATTTATTACATATCATATTAAATCTATACAAATATTGTAGTATTGAACTCTATCTTAATTTTCTTGGTTTAATTAATCTAAAGCCTGACATGTTTCTTCATAGTCTTGTCAAATGATTGTTGAATGCTTGACTTCTTAGACATTTGAAGGCATTAATCGTGAAAAACAACAATTTTAGATAATCAACCTTCTGAGTAAAAGTGTTTTTCATTGTTAACGCTGAAAATATCGCCTTATGTAGGTCAATATAGTGTCATAACGCCGTTTGCATTGTTATTTAAGCATCAAAAGGACTCATTGCATTTTTAACTACCAGCATATGTGCCTCCTGGCAGAGTAGGTTAGTGCGATTTAACTGATTTGCCTTTCTTTATTTTAATTCATATAAATTTCCTTAAGTTCTCATGGCCGTACTCTCTAAGCTTATGAACTATTTAATGATTGATTCTTTTGCTTAATGTAAGTTTAAATATCTGCCTTCGGATATTGTAATACCAAATTTTGACATTTAGTTTGAGGCAAATAATAATGATAAAAGATTTTCGCCAATCTCTGTGCCCAAACTTTGGCAACTAAAATAATTGAAAAAAGCTGGCACATTGTCCCAATGTAAAGCTGGTATCTTAGGGGTACTTCAGAATTCTTAAATTATAATTGATAAGGGGTATGAACAGTTATTGATGGAAGGCGGTGATGTTACATAGGTACTTCCAGACTAGCTGCAAAAGTACTTTACATATTTTTATAGGTTTTTTATTTTATTATACTTCATATCATTTAATTAATAATGATAAGAGGGGAGAGAGGAAACATTGTTATGTCCTACCCAAAACAGGTCTTATCCTGGTATTGAATTCAGTACCCCACCTTAGCTTGTGATTACTGGTGTGTGAAACTACGCTCAGTTAGCCCTTTGAATGACATATAATTTTTATAGGCTAAATGGTAGTCTTAGTATTAATTAATTCTTCTGTAGAAGCTGACTCATCCAAAGATAGATTACCTCACAATACTAAACTCAGGTAAAATTCATCTATAAGACTCTAAAATATCTAGTCATTTAGTATCTTGATCTTCACAACTCTTTTGGTTTTGTTCACTCTCTTACTAATTGATTTTTCTCAATTTAAAATCTAATGCAGTCTTCAAAACTTAATCTTATTCAAAATGAAACACTGTTTTTCTTAAAAATAGAACCTTTATTATAAAATCTAGATTTTTGTTAGTCTGATATATTTTCTAATCCAAAATGAGTACTTTGCGCTTAATAATCAGGGCAGCTTAATTTAGCAATTCCAAAGCATTTTTATGAAAACTCCAATTCCTTTTTGTAATTTTCTAAGATCTTGCTTTCTTTGCTTCAATAACTTATAAATTCTTGCTCAAGATCTGACACAGTCTCCTTGATCTCACTAAATCTGGTACCATTCAATGATAATGGTAATAATTTCATGGTATATACTAAAAGAGGTTCATAGATGCTCTGGTGTGAATTAATTTGCAAATTTTTGCCAAGACACTACGCAATGTTTGTCCCCTTGCATTTACAGCGGCTATTAGATTTGAATTTATTAAAATTTTCTTTAAAATACTTTTGAGTTAAGCGTTCAACTCCTTGACTAGATTTTTGATTTTTATTAATTTGCTGTATGTATTAGGAGGTAGAGTCAAATCATAAGCTTTTTTGAAAAATACATCCAGGCGACGAATGAAAGATAATTGCTGAAACTGTTTTCATGCTTATGAGTGACTAAATTAGCGATATGAGCCTATTACCTTGCTTGGACCATACTTATGCTTGAGTGGTAGGCTGAACGTACTTAATTATGTAGACCCCAATAATCTATGGCTTATAATTATCTGCTATAGTTGATGAGTTCATATTAAGCAAGTTTTTAATTCTTCTTCTCTCCACTTGAATAAACATATGGTGAAGTAATCTACAGCTTTTAACTAAATTCTCAGTGTGTAAAATATAAGCCTCACTTTAAAATATACTACTCACATGGATTTTTGTTTTCTTCTTCAATAACTTATTTGATTATAAATAAAATCTAGTTAAACTTTTACACTCAACTAGCTTTCTCACCTGCACTGATACAAGCCAATGTTGACACACTGTACAACTGATGTCCCTGTTTGGGGTGGTAGAGTGCCTCATTCTGGCATTTATTAGATGCCTTTAAAACGCACCTGGCAGGCCCATCTATCCTCCCAAACACTTCATGTTGCTACATCCATAATCTGGATCTAGCCCCACCTTGCACGCTCCTAGGCAATGCTTTGAAGCCCACTAGTGCTCACTCAAAGAAACCTGCGTTTTAGTCTTTGAGTTGAGTATGAGAACCTCTTCCCCTACACGAGTGTGGCCATCATTGAGTTGGCCATGGCAGTATTTAAAACCGCCAGCATTATAGATTTCCACCCCTTTAAAGGAAACTTTGACCTGGGCTTCTCTTGTGAAGTCCACGCTATGAAAGCAGCACAACTGACCTTTTTTTACGATAATATACCAATCCTAAACATCTGAACCCATTTGCCAGATGAGGCAATGCTGGTGGTCAAGTTCGCCAGCCTGCCCTCCCACCTACTCTGCAAATGCCTCCACCATAAACTCATAGAGGGCTTGGCTGCTTACAGCGCTGACACTATGTTGCAGTTTGTGGTGCCTGATGGTGCCAAATGTCTCGCTGGGCTTCAAGAATTTGCAACGATCTTCCACTTATACAGCAACACTAACCTTTTGATACTCCGTGCCATAAACAGATCTGTCCATGATCATCCCTTCTGGAAATGCAAAAAATGGCCGTTCCATCTGACCATTGTACTTTAAACTTGACCATTTGAAGTGCAAGTGCCCAGCGTTTTCTAATGAAGCTGCTTCCGCCACTCCTCTCTCAGGCACCAGATCTGCTACCACCGCAACAAAAACTTTTTGAATGGAAACTGATCCTCTCTCCCCCACCTTCATCCACTGCGGGAGCTGCCCTAAATAATAAACCCAATATGAGCTTAACTGCCAAAACCATTCCTAAGCATATTGCAGCTCAGGCGCCAGCGGAATTACCATGGTTTATAGTGCATGGCCATTCAACTTCTGACACACAAACTCCTGTTGCTGGCCCAGCGCTGACCAAATTAAATCTGTTTAAGATCCCTAATGTAAAATGATGAAGAACTGACCTCCGTGGCCAAACCTGATTTCTCAATGGATAAATTATTCACGTGCTTAACCAATTTGACCCCAATCCACCATTTTTCATTCTTAAATGGCTGTCTAATTTACAAAAATTACATATAAATGCTGTCAAAGCAGCTGCTTCCCCACCAACTCCCTTCTCCGCCAAGGCCTTCATAAGCAATGGAGCCACCTTAAAGTGTTATTTCTTCCGCTAATTTCCTGAAAGTTTCCAAAAGATGCCAAGCATGAAATTGAAAAGCTAGCCTCTATTGTGAGCAGTGCATGCAATGACATGGCAAAATCCTCACGCTTCACTCCCAACTATACTCAAACCTGCCAACAAATAAAGTCCTTCACATGCATACCTGAACTTGTTTCTTTTTCTGAACACCAACTGACTAAACACATCAAGGTGATGCACATAGATAACCTCATTGACAAGGAGAACCCACACTTATATCTCCTTCTGCCCCACTCCGCTTCAACTTCAGCCTCAATTGTGTCTGCCTTTTCCTGACACCTGAAGTACACGCTAGACAAGAATCACCCTGATTCCCCTTCCCCTTCTGATGTTAATGCTTAGCCAATATTAAGCACCATTCTAAGATTTTTACTATTGTATGATAATTCCTTTATTTTTGGAACATACAAATTAAAGATATGCGGAGGACCCCACTTAGAATGGGCACCACAGATGCTAAAAAATCTTGATCACATGATCATAATTGTTTTTCGTTTTGTAAATAGTCATATTAAGTAGCAGACATTTCATTTGCTCTATTAACTGGTAGGATATTATTTTGAGTTCATTAATATACAAGCCCCTAGATGGACATTGCTACACTGGATGAATGACCGAGACCCTTTTTCTACTTGTCTGGCTTTATTATCCATGGTTTTAGACATCATGATATTTCCTTCTTCATTAAAAACCTTGACTTCCACTGTAGTGAACGCTAATTTAGAAACATTACAATTATACAGTTGCACAATCTTAAATTTAATATGATGTATGCCGACCAGGGGATGGGCATTAACAAAACAAAAAATACCAAAACGAACCAAACCCAAACAATCTGAAAAAATTGCTTAAAATAAGCAGCTAGACACACAAAATGAGAACACAACCAACCAGTTGGAACAGCGGCAGGCCGCTTATTTCACCATGGCAGAAGGGGAAGGGGGGTCAGGGGGCTCTACGTGGGTTCCTCATCATTCAAAGCGCGGAATAAGGCAGAGAGCAAGGGCGTGGGGTTATCAGAAATATGTGAGAGGAGATCACATAAGATCAGTTGGTTGTAGAAATTATCATTATTGTAAATAGTGCCAATGTAAGTGGACAAGAATTTTTCAGCTTCAATGCAGATGACAGGAAGTTAGGAAATTAAAGTGGCACTAGCATGGGTGACCTTTTCTTTTGGTTTTGAAACGGCAACCACTTTTTTGAACAGCATCTGAGGCGTGGTTATGATACTGGATAATGGCGTTTTTGCTCTGTGGGGGGCAAGATGGGGCAAGAATGGGAGGGGGAGAACCTTAGTAAGCGCCTTTGCTATATAAGCAACAGCATGTTGGAGGAAGGCTTTTTAGGTTGGGTAGCAGCTGTCATAGAAAATAGTTTTGGGTGCATAACAGATTGTCTTGAGGCCAAGGGCATAAAACGTCGAGAGATCCTAAAGGGGTTTGGGCAGGATGAATCCTCTCATGTCAACTTTGGAGTCTTCATTCACATTACCTGATTTGTCAATGTCATCCAATGAGGACCATAAGCTCATGTTATATATCTCTGTGTTTTCCTCGATAAGGATGGCAGAGGCAGGCAGTTGGGTTGGGGCTCAGAGACAAATTGTTGTCCAAGCCATTTCATGCTTGGTGGGAGAATTAGTGGCATCAGGTTTAAGAGGCCAGATTGGCTACTGTGGACGTAGCTACACCAGCAGACTTTGGGGGAGGGGGGTAGAATTGCACCCCCATTCCCGGATGGCTGCAGGGTGGTCAGCGGATGGGCAGCTGGCGTCTAAGACTGCAAAAGTGGAGGAAGCAGTGAGGTAGGGGCAACTATCTTTGAGTGATCCAACTCAAAGCAAGATGGACAGATGGTCCGCCTGCCCTTGAAGTGGACCCAGAATGGGTGGTCAGGGGCAGACACAATAAAGGAGCGGGGGGATTTTCTCAGCTAAGTTAAAGAAATCTAGGGCTGATTGTTGCAAATGCCTGAGGCCCAGCGAGGCATGTGGCGCCATTAGGGACCACAAATTGAAGTATGGGGTTAATGCTATAGACAGCCAAACCATTCATCAGCTCCTTATGGAGCACTTTAGGGGGAAATGAGTGTGCAAACCAGCGAACTGAACCACCAACATGGAGTCAGAGGGAACTGGGTGCGCGTGGTGGGAGTTGGGGTGCCCTCAAAGAGAAGCTGCACAATTGCTGCAGTAGCATCAGCTTTGCTTGTAAAACCAAGGTTGAAGTACCCCTTATAGTGACGTAAATTGATAAACCTGGCAAGTTTCATCACCATCTGTGCAAGTTTAATTGTGGTTTTGTCCTTTTATAGGAACAGTTTCCTTATTTGACCAAAAGGCTGAAGAGCATGTGGGATTAGGGAAGCACAAGAGGGCAGTGAGGCACTGCCTGGGAGCATGCAGGGTGGGTGATGAGATCTTTGGGTGGAACTAATTAACCCAAGGATTTGATAGGACTGGAAAAGCCAGTCTGAGCGCGTTTTCCCACCATATGGAAAACGCTGGGTGGGGTTTCGCCGCTGCCCCACATGAGAGCATCAGGCTGTGGGACTGTGGACATCGGTGGGTCAGTGTCATGGCTGATTGGTTGCTAATTCATTTGGATTTTTTTATTTGCTTTAAATTGGGTTTGAGTGGAAGGAGAAGTTTTACAGTTGCACAATCTTGAATTAGAATTTATATATAAATACAGCTATTGTATGATGACAGATATCTAAGTAAAGTTCTTAAAACAAGAATTTAAAACCATAATTAAGAAACTTAAGAATTAGAAAAGTGAACCAAACCTAGACACTTCCAAAGAATTAAACACAATAAAGACAGTTTGATGTATAAAATAATCTTCATTAATGAAAATACAGATACTGACTTTTAGTGAATATTAAGAGATATGTAGGTAGAGCAATATCTGCTATTACGTTCATCTTGGAAAACAATGTCTATAATAAATACAAATGGTTCATGAATTTACATAAGATTATCTTCCAGAAAAGCGTGATAATGCTTAGCTAGCCTCAACTTATTACTTTCAAAATGACAAATTAGAAATTTCAATCGTAGCTAAAATTATTGGCAAGTTAAATTGATTAACTTTATAAATGTAAAGATCATCTCATGAGCCAAAATATATATGTTGTCAGCAACTATCTGAAATTAAATATAATAACTAAATATAATATAATTCAAATCCCATGTATCTATAATTATGATCAAATTGGTAATTATTGTTATCATCAATTGTCAATTAGAAAATCTTCAAGAAACCTAAAAAAGTTTATACATAAGCTAAAAAACATTTAGATTTATTTGAGATAAGTTTTCCAGGGGACAGGCAATACCAAAAATCTCAAAAAAGCAAAAAATTAAATAATAAAGAAAATTCTACTCTAAAAAGGAGGTAGAACGCCAATTGAATTAGAACAAAAACAAATCACTTTTGAAAGAGTAGTGTTTGACCACTATTTCACCATGGAAGATGGTGAGGGGGGATCAGGGAGCTTTACGTCCTCATACACAACCCTACCCAAGTATTTCACATAGCTGATGTGAAGGTGTGGGAGCCTCCGTGGGGTGGCTCCATGAGGTGCAAGAGAGACATGGCAAGTTGGGTCAATAGCACAGCTTCACATTAATTTGCAATATCTAATTAGCTTTAATGTGAACATCTGGACATAAAGACAAGGCGTCAATATTGGTCTTAGTAAATTTTTATGCATGGTCCAAATTTAGCCATCATAACATCGTCCAAAATTGAATATGAGCTTTATGGTGCAGGCAATGACTTTGTGCTTGTCAATAGGAGGGAAGCTAGAAGGGTACAATGGGAAGACCATACTCCAGCACCAAGAATGACCTAGCAACATCTTTGCAGAGGTGAGAAATTTAAAATTTATTTGAGGTGGTCAACCTTGGGACAAATATACCAAACCTAGAATTTTATAGCCATTAACGGGTTTAAACTTGTATTAAAACTTCAATAGGGTGGAAGCAAAAATTACCTTGTCAGGCTAACCACCCTTAGGTGAGACATTTAGGAGAGGCATTTGCCTCCTCTGGAAGTTATTGATCACTTCAGAAAGGTTAAGCATTATTTTGGTGTATAATGCTGAGGGAGTTTTTGGACTAAAAATTTAAAAATGAGGATTATTAAATAATGGGGAGGGGTGGCAGAGAGAGAAATGGGATCAACTGATCAGTTACCTCGTAAACAAGGACCAAGTATCTTGGTGAACTGGTTTGGGTAGCCAGCATAAGGGTGGGTGGTGGGAAAATGAAATAGCTCTTGGGCATGAATTGTGGTCCAAGCTGGTCAAAATTGTCTGAATTTGATTAAGGTTAAGGATTGGAAAGGGGTTTTAGTAAAAGCTAATTATTTACACAAGCTCACTGGGTGAAGTAGAGACTGGGTGGTGGTAGAAAAACACCCAGATCTAATTGTGCAGGAAATTTAATTGGAATTGAGTTCAGTGGTGGGGGGTTTAGCGACGTGGTGACAAGACTTATGAGTAGTTTAAGTCAAAACAGATAAAAAATTGTTGCCTGTCATTGACATACGGCCAAAAGATGCCTTACAGTGCTGCAGAAATGCAAGCATGCAGGCATCTGTTAAGAACTGCTGGGGTGATGGGGGTGATAGTGGCATTGGCGCAAAGGGCAGTGAGGCAATCTACTCTGGAAAGGCTCATAAAGTGGAAAATTAGTTGAGTACTGTAGGCTGAAAGTATCAACATCATATACTTATATATTACCTGGGGTGGGAGATGTGAACAAAGATTTTAATTGACACCACCATTGTGGTGTCAGTGGGGAGTCAGGTGCGACTTGTGGGAATGTGAGTATTTTTAAGGTTAAATTAGTTGCACATCAGCAGCTGGGGCCTCAATGGCGGTGATATTGCTATAAAAAATAGCCTTTATAAGGACAAAATTTAATAAAGTCACCCAGCATGAAGGTAACAGCATCAAACTCAATAAAAATCTGTTGGTGTATGTGGATACTCAAATATATAGTTAACTTAAAGCCAAAATCAAAAGGTAACTCAAAGAAGGGCACATGGGTGGGGGTGAGTAAGTTGGATGCTCACATGTTGGAGTGCTAAGTCCTTTTGCGAGACAAATCAACCATAAAAAGTTTAATGGTCTATTTAAATGTGTACAAAATCAGTTTCCCAAAGTGTTAATAATGCTAGGTGGTGGATTGCTGCTATCTCATACTGGAGCAGCAGGCTGTGGTTTCAAGTACATAATTGTAAAATAATGGTTTTTTATTTCCAATTGACATCAATTTTGGGTAATTTTTGAGAACAAGTCAAAATTTCACCACCACCTCACTGCGCTGATTTCTAAATTTATGTCCTTGGATCCACCACCTGCTGCCCCATTATGAGGCAGTGGTGCTCCACCCACTAGCGTTTACCGCCCAGCAGGAAAATGCATGTGGACTGGCCCATCAAGTCCACCAAATACATCTGGCTGCTATGTCCCTCTAAGGGACCTAGTACTGCACCTCATATGCGTTCACCCAACCCACTCCCACCTCCTAGCCCTACCCCAATCAAACATTCGCTTTTGCCTCCACATTGAGTATGGACGTCTCTTCCCATATGCCAATAAAGCAATAATTGAGCTGAATATGGCCACCTTTGCGCCAGCAGGGTTTATTGACTTCTTCCCTTACAAGAGATGTTTTGATATTAAATTTCCTACTGAAGAGATGCAGATGCAGCAGCAGCAACGCCTTTAATTTATAAAAACATACCCATTAACACCACCCATACATGCCTCCCCAATGATACCACACTCATGGTGTCTTTTGTGAACCTCCCCTCACACCTTCCCCCTCAAACACTCTATGAGGAGTTGATGTTTGGGATGTCCACTTATGGCACAGACCCCATCCTACAGTTTATTGTCCCAAGTGGTGCTGAGAGACATGAAGCACCTTGGGCAATGGCCATCATAACCCCTCACCAGATAAGCATAGCCCAGCACATTCCACCGCATGTCTATATCCCATCCACACATGACCATTTCTTTTGGGCCTGCACTGACAACGGTCACACAATTTTCCCCCTATGCTATGAATTGGACCATATGAAAAAAGCATGTCAATATAATCCACACCATACGAAAAGGCCAACTCCACCCATGAGGCCACATCAACAGCATTTGAGTGGGGATTTTGGCTGCCCCCACCCACAGGCCATGCCTCAAATCAGAAGCAAAATCTAGCACCTCAAACCAAAACTGGCTAGTTCGCACCCATGCCAACCAATCAGGTGCAGGCTTGTACTTTTGTCCAATTCAAAAAATCCTCCACCTCAAAGCTTACCCAACCACAGTCACCTATCACCAAATCAATCCAAGTCAACCAAATCCCTGGGACTTATTAGATGAAGTGACTTAATCAGGTGAAATTGTCCCACTTACAGTTAAACCAATCGATCTAGAACCTTTTATAAATCACACTTTGATGCCCCATTCCTGCCCAAACAATATGCCCTAAACCCAATGCTATCCCATACCAAAGCAATAACCAGCTTGCTGAGGCCGTGGTGGCCTCATCCAAAAATCGCCACCTTCACAAAGCTGTGGTAAAATCTGTCGCTGAATTTAAACAAGGGCTGCGCATCACCCAATTCACCCATGATTTTCTTGTAGGTGCAAAAGAGGAAATTAAACGCCTAGCTGAAACTGCCACCAATGCTTTCAAACATATCGCTGAAATGGCAGAATTTTCCCAAGCCACACATGTAACCAGAGCCAACATCACAAAATTTGCCTAGCTTCCCAATGCCACATCAAAGCTGAACACCAATTGGCTGAACTCATGGAGGCTATGATTCAGGACCAAATTCTCAGGTTCAATGAATATACGCTCCACCTCAACCCACATCCAGTGGATGCCTCAACCCCTTTGCTATCAACATTGTTCCACCTCTTCATTTATGAAATCAAAATCAATAATTTTCCAGACCCCCTTTCCCTCAGCCATGGAGGGATAAGCGGCTCATTGCTGTGCCACCTGGTAGGTTGTTTTCTCGTTTCTTTTGCATTTCCTGCTGCTCTTTTAGGGCGGCTGATTTTGTTTTGGTGATTTAGTTTTGGAGTTTCTGTTTCAGTATTTTAGTCCCCAAGTTAGCTTGCCTCAGTTAAATAAAAAAATGTAAAATTGTGGTGCAGCAAGTCAGTAATAGATAAGTTAACTTTTGATTTAATTTTCTTAAAACTGGGATTGAGCGGAAAAAATAATATCAAACCAATTGATAAGTAAATGATTTAAGCTTATCTATTCAAAGCTGGATAATATGTTCACAGCTTCTTTCATTACAGGTAAGACAATATTATGTGAATCTATCCACGTCTAAAGTTAATATATACCATATGTAGGGAATTAGATCAGTTATGTGGTCTTATCTTTTTTCTGAATAGATCTCAGTAAGGGGGTCATGTGCATTCCTTATAATCTCCTCACCTGAGGGACCTGGTGGGACCTAACACTTGCCTTAAATAACAACTTCATCTTGATGCTTATTACTTTTAACAATATTTTGTTTTTTGCACACTTTCTTGGTTTTTGATATCACCAATTAAGATTTAAGCTAACAAGACTCTAATAAAGATATCCACATCTTAATTTTAAGGCACTAAAACAATTTTTCACTTGAGATCCATTTTGAGCAATTTTTGAAAACCAAACTGATTTTCCACCACCACCTCACCACACCAATTTCCAATATTATGTCCTTGGATCCACCACCTGCTGCCCCAGTGTGGGGCAGCGGGGCTCCACCCGCTAGCATTTACCACCCAACAGGCAAACACATGCAGACTGGTCGTCCAGTCCACCAATTACATCTGGTCACTATGCCATCCAAGGGACTTAGCACTTCACCTCGCTTGATTCCACCCAACACACCCTCATCCCTTAGTCCTACCTCTATCCAATATTCGCTTTTACCTCTGCATTAAATATGGACATCTTTTCCCATATGCTGACAAAATGATAATTGAGTTGGCAACGTCCACCTTTGCACCAGCAGTGTTTATTGACTTCTTCCCTTACAAGGACTATTTTTGATATTGTATTCCCCACCAAAGAGGACGCAGATGCTGCAACAGCTACGCCATTAATATACAAAAACAACCCCATTTTCACCACTAAACACGCTCCCAGATGATACCACACTTGTGGTAACCTTTGCAAACCTCCCCTCACACCTTCCCCCTCAAACACTTTTTGAGGAGTTGATGTCAGAGCTTTTTTTACTTATGGCGAAAACCCTATCCTCCAATTCATTGTCTTGAGTGGTGCTGAACTCCTCACGGCACCTTGGCAATGGCCACCATTACCCCCACCAGATGAACATGGCCCATCACATCCCACCACGTGCCTATATCCCATCCACACTTGACCATTTCTTTTAGGCCCACATCAACAATGGTTGCACAATTTGCCCCCTCTGCTATTAATTGGACCATATGAAAAAAGAATGTCAATATAATTCACACCCTTTGAGCAAAGCCAACTCCACCCATGAGGTCACACCAACAGCTTTTGAGTGGGGATTTTGGCTGCCCCCACCACAACAGGCCATGCACTCGAATCAGAAGCAAAATCTAGCACCTCAAACCCAAGCTGGCCAATGTACACACATGCCAACCAATTTTGGTGCAGGCTTGGACCGATGTTCAATCCAAAAAATCCTCCACCTCAAAACATACTTAACCAAAATAAACTACCACTATATCTTCCTGAATTAACCAAAATCCATGAAACTTATTGGAGGAACTGATCGAATCTGGTAAAATTGTCCCACCTCCAGCTAAACCATTTGATCTAAAACCTTTTATGAATTTAGACTTTGATGCCCTGCCCTGACCAACCAATATGTCCCCAAACCCAAAGCCACCTTTTTCCAAAGTGAACACCAACTTGCCAAGGTCATGGTGGCCTCACCCAATAATCCCTATTTTTGCAAACTGTGTGCAAAATGGCTGTGGAATTTAAAAAAGGGCTGCACCCAGCTTGTTCCCCTCCATTTTTCCACCTATTGCAAGAGAGGAAATCCAACGCCTCTACGAAACTGCCACCACCTCTGTCAAGCATGTCGCTGAACTGGAAGATTTTCTATATCCACACGCACCACAAGAGCCAATACTGCGATTATAGAACAACTTCTTGATGCTCACATCCAGGCTGAACACCATGTTGTCTAACTCATAGAGGCTCTGATCCAGGCCTAATTTGGTGATCTCAACAACTATCTACACCACCTCAACCCTCATACTGAAGATGCCCCAACCCCCTTGCTCTCAGCATTAATCCGCCTCTACAATGCTGAGTCGGATGATGATCCACTTGATCCCCCTCCCCCTCCACCATGATGGGCTAAGCAGCTCGCCGCTATGCCACATATTAGGTAATTTTCTCATTTCTTTTTATGTCTCACTTCCCTAAAAGGGCTGTCAATTCATTTTTTATTTTTTTGGTTAGTTTAGTTTTGTTTTTTCAGTTTCAGTATTATCCGTCCCCTGGTCAGCTTGCCCCAGTTAAATAAAAAGGCACCAAAGCAATTAAGCAGGAGGTTTAGATTGGTACACATTTTTACCTTATTACATTGTTATCAAATCTTGAAAGTATTGAGTGTCCATTAAGGTAGGGTCAGGCGATAAAGCAGAATTCTGGGAAGCGCATCACAAAGCGAGTATGTTAATACCCTTTATAAACCTTACTTAAGATAAAACATTTAGATTATTTGTAGTCTCTGGTATAACAAAATATATAGGGCTTCCATTTTTATGACTCCTTGGTTCTAAGCCCAGAAGCCTGACATTCAGTACTTGTGATAGTTTGGGACTCAAGGCAAGTATTTTATTTATTTTTAGAATGCCAAGTCACACTTAGGTCCCATCAACTAGAGTATCCTTCCTATGGTAAGAGTGGCAAAAGAACTTATTGAAGTATAGATACTAGAACAGAGATACCAAAATAAAATGGCGTAACTTTATTAAGAGATAAAGAAGAGTTTTTATATGCTGTTTTAACAATATACTATAAGGAAGATTAACAATATAATTAATAAGGGGCTAACTAAATTAGTCTGTTCATCAGATACTGCTTAAATTCATGAATGCTTTTAGAGGCATAATTATGATAGGTGAGAAATATTTTGTGTAAAACAAATCTGAAAAGACTGGGTATCACAAAAGTTGATCATTGGGCAGATTTCAGACTCATATTTCTTTTGAGGGTAAATTTTACTAATGCCTTGTATGGCACCTGATGTTGTAATTCACCTGCCTATCAGATAATCCACTGCTATTAATAGCCAGGAGTTTGTTTTGGGTATCATGGGCTTAAGTTGGTCTGATGGGATTGACCTGTAATTGATTTGAGCCTTACCAACTACCATTTTTCATATAGTAAACAGTGAGTTTATTTAACCCCCTTCTCTGGTCTAGGGATTGGTTCCCTAATAGGGTTCAACTGATCAATATTTTTTCTATCTTATCCAATACTCTGGTACCCAAAAAGATGGTAATTTCTGTGACAAATGATAGTGCATTAAGGCTCTATGGACTTTGTGATAAGCACAGCTATATAAACAATGGAGATGATGGCACTGATGTTGCACAGTAACTACAAAAGCAAGGAGATCCTTATCATAAGTTACATACTTTATATTGGACAAGAACACATTTCTTAAAAGTGAAAAGGATGCAATCTGCTTCTTTCCTCTACTTCCTGCAACCAAGCCGCTCTATTTCAAATTAAAAATGCATCTGTGGCAATCATATAGGACGGGTAGGATCTGCGTCCATTAGGACTAGGCTTGATAAAAGTATGAAATCAACACTTTAAATACTTTTTAAAACTTGATTTTTAAGCTTAAGGTCTTCTTTCCTTATGCAGTGTATAGAGGGGCAACAACTTCAGAAATCTGCGTTGAATATTTCTTAAGAATGTACAGCTATTTATTTATAATTTGCAGTTTATTTAAGTGAATTAGGGGTCTAAATGCAAAACATATTACTGCTTTATCTGGAGCAATCACGTTTCTTAAGAAAAGATAAAATTCCTAGGAATAAGAACTTTTTTATAATAACATATAAATACTACTAAATGGTTAAGTTTTGCTTTTGTTAGCATTTCATAACGGCTACTAGATTATGAGCATGAGATTTTTCATCTGGTGATCAATATGATGTCAACCATAGAATTATTGTTCAAGGATACCAAGAGGTCGTCCAGTACCATGTTAATGACCCTTTGAAAACAGATGAGGCAATTTTAAATCAAAGGATAAGACACTGCATTAAAAGTTACCTTCTAAGAGTGGAGAGCGGTCAGTCATTTATTGGGTTTTTATAAAGGCCTTTTTAAAAACACACTTTTTAGTCACTATAACCTCTTAAACATATAAGATATCTGGTGATACAAAAATATGAGTGTAAGTTTGGTACCGTCATATTGTTCAGATTGCCAAAATTAAATGAACAATCTGAGAAAGCCATGTGTTTTTTATAACAATAGAGGGGAACATACATGAGATGAATTACTTGAATCTGTCCCTTGGCTAGCATGCCGTCAACCCAAACAACTAGTGTGGCTCTTCCCTCATCAATAAGTGGCACATAGCGAGAAATTTGACCATGTAAACTGTTGGCTTATGTAATAATTCAAAACTTATGTCAACGGGTAGGTGCCAAGCTCTAAAAGCATAATTATGTTACTCATTTTATAACACAATCAGATATGGTCTATGTCAAGAAGTTGTTGTAGGTTCATAGCTAATAGACCAACTTTAAGAGAAAGGCATCAAATGATTAGGATATATTTTATCTTTCATCAAGGCATGATATAAAAATTTTAAGCCTTTGTTAATTTTTCTAATTTAGTTTCTCTCTAAAAGTTTTAAAATGGCTTCAAATTGCAGCCGTCAAACTACGCCAAAGTTAAAGGGTATGGTAGATAATTCATTGTAGAAAAAAATCTCCAATAAAGCTTTTACTTGCTTAAAAGGTACAGGGGTCTTCACTTTATGTCATTGAACTGGTTGGGATGAACCACCCATAACTAGATGACCTTAACTGAGGAGAATTTGAAGTTCCGCCAGATCTAGTTACAGTTTTTTAGTGGCACTGGTGTTACCAACGTTATATCTTGGTAGTTCTTATTACAAGCAGTAAAGTTATTGAGAACAAAAATAAAATGAGTAGAGTACTTTTCTAAGAAACCAAAAACCAAGCTATAATCTGCCTGAGGGAGGAAAGTAGGTAATATTGCAATGAGTTATTCAATGTGATATTCTTATAATAACCTTGAGCTGTCTGTATGTCTTATAGAGCTGAATAATTTGCTTCTAAACTCTCATAGGGATAAAATCCTTATTGATTCCTGCAACACCCATAAGAACATCCAAACTCTTTGTATATCCAAGTTTGTAAGATTCTGTTATATGTCTTTTTTTGTGAACATTAAGATTCTTCTGATAGATAAAATCATTAAATAAGTTAAGAACAATAGTGAAGAGCTTCTTTACCAGTTTTTGGTTCTACTGTCTTGGAGAAGATCCATATCCAAGAGCAGCAACAGATTTGTTAAAGTTATGAAGACGTGAATTCTTTTATAAGCAAAGGAAAAGAATTTATTACCATTCTTATCACTTTAGGATAGCAAGTGAAGGGCATTACATTGAGTATGACGGTGCATGACAGGTGATAGTTGTCCCATAAAATATATAGAAAGGTAAGTCCTTACTTTCTATCAAGTAATACTCAGGTATTGGTGAAGCCCTACCTGGAGTTTTCAAATTAACCGTTTAGATGATTTATATCTATATTTATAAAGTAATTTTATAATTGATGCTTTATTGGGCCTAACGCCCAATTTATTTAATAATATTGGAATAAAGCACTGAGCTATTTCCATTATTATTGCAGATTTGTGACCAAACAATTTAGGGTAAATCGTCTCCTCAATGCTCCACCACCCAAAGATATTTTAGCACTCATTATCAATTATTGTTGTAGCAACACACAATGGCAAAACCTTTTTCAAGAATCTTCTCCCCTTAGTTGCTACCAAACTTTATACATCTTTTACTTTAGTTTTTTAGCTTTTTAATATTGGAACGGAATAGATTATACTAAAAAATTTCAGCTCATACCTGAAAAATACAATAAATTTTGTAGGGTTCCCAGCTGAAATTAACAATATGGATAGAACATTGTACCCCTTTAGAGCCAAAAAAGGAAATAACTAAAGACTTTGCCATTGACCCAATTAAGGGATCTGAGGCATACTGTGGATGAACGGTGGGTATATGCTGCCCATCTCTTTCTGATTGCCCTTCTCAAACTCGACTTCTAATAACAAAATTTCTTTGTTTTTTCTGAAAAAGCAGAACTTTTTGTTCAAAAAATAGAAGAGTTTTGCATTATAAAAAGAGATATATAAAGGTGCTCTTTTAAAAAGTTTCCCTCAAAAGAAGACGTCTCATTTAGGAGTGCCTCAATTGGAAATAATTGATACTCATTGCAACCCTGAATGATAAATAACATGTTAAACAAATTAAAAGTGATGCCTAAGTTGGGTGAAAAAGTTCAATAATGGGATTTTAATGAGTTGACAAGTTCAGATGGCGTTCAATTGTAATTTAATGTCTATAACAAGAATATAACTCTTCTGAAATAGATTATTTTTGTTAAACCCAATTGTCATATGCGATAGCAAAACATGCTGTTCAAACTTACATTTTGATCTTTTAAAAATAAAAATTTTGCTCTAATTTTGGACGTTGCTACTCATCAAGACACCTTCCCCCAGTCCAACTCTAAAAACCATACCATGCTAATATTAGGGTGTTAATTTATGTTTCTTATCTACCTTTATTAAAACTTAAATATAATTTCTGTATATGTTAATTTTTATAATTTGAATTGCAATTTTTGTTCTTATAAAAGCCTAAAGCATATATGTCTCAATTATTAACTCCAATTAAGGTATAATCTATAGGTGAAACTCCCCTACAGTCACCAAAAGAAGTAGTTCCATTAGTATAAGGAAATTATCATTCTTACCCCCTCTTGTTTATCTCATAAATAAAACCCCTTTTCATTTTTTACAAGAATCAAATCTTCCTGAAAAGGCGCCACTTAGTAGTCAGAGCCTGCTACTGTGGTTCCTGAGGCACCCAAGTTTATAGAATAATTTTCTCTCTTTAACGCACTTATCCTAAATTTTTATTTTATTTCTTGTTTTTACCTGATACTCTATATAGTACACTGTTCTCTAAAAAAACCTTTCACATAAAATCTTATATAATTCTAGTTGAGTGTTCTCTTGAGATTTCTGAACCTTGATATAGGTTAGAACCCAATTTAAACTAGTCAAAACTTAGCCATTGCATTAGCAATGTATCATTCTGCTAAGAGAAGCCAAAGAGCTATTTGTCTCAGAGGTAATTAATTTCACCAAGAAGATTTTTGCCGCTAATAAGACATAAAATCTTATAGCCTTCAAAGGACCATCCAACAAATTTTCCACAGAAATCCAAGAATTGGTACTTCTTACCAAATGATTCCAAGGCTATCTGTCAAATCATACCTTTGCAAAGTTAATTTACTCTAACAAAATAACATGTGTGTTTACCAATTGGTCCACTCTATTAACCAAAAATACCCTAATTTTACAACAAAAAAAATTACCAAAAGTCAATAAATGAAGTTACCCGTCAACTTACAAAGCTCTCAAAAAAGCTTATCAATGCTACTCAAATCAAGACAGAATCTATCAATTGGACAGCTTCTTATCAATGTATCAAGTAAATAATCAGAGAATTTATGCGTAAAGCTATTAGTATAGCCTTTAAATTAAGATATAAACTAAAGATCAGTTAACCTACTTCACAAGATTTGATGCTATCAATAACTGTAAGGAGAAGCTGCAACGATTCTGGAATAATTAAATTAAACCTTTAATAGTACTGTGACATCAAAGAAAATTAAAGATGCCTCTATGGAGGCTCATAACTATTTAATTGGTAACTTCAGACCAGCTGAACCAAATGCCATCAAACCTGAAACACTTATTATTGAGGCATATCTAAATAATGATAAAATGCTGAGTTCAGCCAAATAAATGCCTCAGTGCCCATTAAAATTCCCTGAACTGAAGATCACATTGTAGTAATAATAATTTTAAATGGCTGAGTCCCTACTGCTTCAATATACCGCGGCTAAAGTGCATTCCTTAACTGATATTTAAAAACCAATACTTGATATAAATATTTATTTCTCCTTTTAGGTTTTCTTGTTGATACCAAAGAGCAAGATCTCCGTATATATTTGGATATGATTTCTAAATTGACTAAAATTAAGGTAAGACACCTGAGTTGAAACTCAAAGTCAATTATTTTGAGAGTTTGGCCTCTAAACCTCCTAATTTCGTCATCAAAGCTATTTATGATAAGGAACTAACAGAGGGTACTAAGCCTTTCAAACTAAAATCTGATTAAATTGTTTAATGCTTGACAATCTTCCATTACCAACTATTGAGCTACTAGAAGTCCCAAGGCATAGCCTTCAAAACCACATAAAGCCTTTAAATTATAACAATAACAAACTTCTGGGTTAAACTTCTTTGTCATTTACACAAATACCTTAAAATCAAGAAAAAGGTGGTAAATTCACACAAGTATATGGTCTTTATGAATAAATGAGGCACCACTAAAGTTATTAATATCTTGGACTATTTTATTACTGATGCAGGAGTCAAATTGATTCAGATATCAAGACTTTTACCCATTGAGTTTGTCATTGACATAAGGGGATATTCTCCTTATCAGTGATGAAAAGGATTTCACCCTGGGTAATGGGCTCATGGCCATTGTCCTAATTCTATAATTTTTGGCTCAATTAAATTAACACTACACACAATAAGTGCGTTCCCTATTACAGATAAGCTTTTAAACCGCCCAGCTTTATCCTATAGCCACCTGACTTGAACAAATATTTTACTTTGGCCCAGAACATTGTACGCATGAACTGCTTTAGTTTTGCACCCACAAAACTATCACCAATGCGGTCACCTTGGTCATTGCCACCCAAGCTCAGGTTTTCGCCAATGGAAGTGTCACAACCTGCCTCATATTGGAAGAGAAGCACACCAGACTGATCACAGGTTATTAATGAGATATTAGCGATTATACCAGCTACTCATATGAATTGTATTCTTGAAATGCTCCAATATATGATAACAAAACTGTGTAACTCTTACCTTAATTAGTTTAAAAAGCACTTTGGGCCTTCATGCTAACCAAAATCTTAGTCCATTTATGACAAAGAATAAAATGACTTCTTACTAGCTAATTCACCCCATTGTATATCATTATGCTTGCTCCAAACCCTAGAATAGTGCATCACATCAAGGTTTACCAGGCTTTGGTTTCCTGCAATGTCATTGACTATTTCTCTTTTTTAACATGTTCAAGGAGCAGCGGTGGCTCACAATCAACTGCCCTCTGAATCAATAAAAATCTATTCCTGAAGATCCTGCATTTGCAGAGATGTTGACTGAACAAAGCAATAAAAATACTTTTCACTTGCTATCTTAATGTTTACATGTCTTTCTGAACTGATACATACTGATCAAAGGATATAATTATCAATAAGCACAGCAGATTTATGGAAAAGGAAGACCTTACTATTAAAGTTGAGCGCAAAATTTCTACCCTTTTTTACATCTATAAAAGACCAAGTTGTCAGCTCCTGAGATGAACAAAGACTCACTATTTACCTCAATCCTTAGGCGAAACCATTTTAAAATAAAAATATTGATCTTTTGAATTAACACATACATGACAGTCCTGCAACCATCATGGCATACAATGTTTTATTTCATTTTTAGCCAGCATCAAGTTGCCATTTACCATAGATAACAATAACCCTAAATTATTGCAATTGTAAATATAATTTTGTTGCCCCCCATAAAGGCTTGAGGGGCTTTTTGGAATTGGCTTAATTTATGTGAAGCCTTAAACGTAGGCCTTTCAAAGTAAGTTTACTTTATATTAGTTTCAGGTTTATATTTGCTATATATCTATCAAATGATTTAGGATTTAGACAAAGGCCAATATTAATATATAATTATTAGATTACAAAGGACAAAGAGATTATCACTAAAAAGCTGAATTTGAGAAAACAAACTCAGTAAAATCTCTTCCTCAGCGCTCCACCAACATATGAGATTCATTTAAATTTCACACAATTTATTATAGTTGTAGAAACATATAATGAAAAGACTTTTTTATGAATAGCCTTTTCAAGTTGCTATCCAACATAAAATTATATTTCTATGTTTACTATCTTTCCTTTATTATATTAGGACTAACAATTCTATGCTTTTACCATTTTTTCTAGTACTAATGAGGTCCAATTACCTAAAGCTTAACCTGTAATATTTCCCTCGTTTTTTTTTATCTTTGTCAATTTCTTTAATACTTTAATTACACTGATTTTTAAGGAGATTGTCTGTAACTCTCTCGCTCCCTGAGAGTTGGTTGAGATGAACTGCCAAACTTCCAGGAAACTAGTTGTTAGGATAATGGTAAACAGGGCACCACAAAGGATGTGTCAAGAGAGTATCTATAACTCTCCAAAACTCAGCGTGGTGGTTCTTGGTGCACAGGATCAACGCAAGTGAACTAGTAGTCAGCGTTATAGTAATAATAAACCAGCAGTGGGTGCTTGAGCTGAAGTGACATGAGTTGAGGGTGTTTAACACAGCAAAAATAATATATCAAGCCATCATCAGAACTTGGCTGTGCCCCAAAGGGCAGTTCATGAATGAGTTTGGTACAGGGGCAGAGTGCACAAGTGACCTGGTTTGGAAGGGCCTGGCAGGCCCAGAGGTATACCTTAGACTGTAATAATTTTAAATAAAATAATTGGCTAACTCATCATGAGACTCTTTGAAGAGGTCCGCACACAGGTTCACCCAAGTCAACATATGGAAAAACGTAAAAGACTATGAGGTTTATTGGGGAAGATAAACAATGATAAAAGTCAGTCTTGAGCAAACATATTTAAGATAACTCAGGAAATTCATGAGTTAAAGAAAGTGGTACTAAGCCTTGGTGCACCAATAGGTGCACGCTTCCTTCCAACAGGGTTACATACTTTAAAAATGATCTTAATCAAGTGATCAATTCAAGTTGAACCTGAACTGAACTAGCAATTTTCGTAAAATGAATGGTTTTTTAACCCCCAATTACTGATGCATCAAATTGAACCGTCATCATTAATCAGATAACTCTTCCATTTTAACGCAAGAGCCAAAACAAGGGGCTGGGCGTTATGCACCACACTTTTACCAACCTGGGCATACATGGCTTGTACCCAGCGTTGGTCCAATGTGTGCTTTAGGTCAGGAAGGTCCTGAAGCTTAATCATTTGGACCTCCCGCCACCCAGACTTGTCCCTGTTGATGGTACCCACATTAAGGTCATGTAACATGACATTACCCTCTCCTCTTTTTGGGCTCCAACCCCCTCCAGGGGCATTCGCCAAGGAAGAAATTTTGAGGCAGGGAACAAATTCATGGCGGCAATAGCTTGATTGGACTTTGATCCTGTGGCATCCGGGAAACGCTTGTGAAAGGCTACAATTAGGTATTGGGCATGGGCGCAATCACGCTCTGGGACCCAACTGTTCTCCACTGCGTCAAATCACTTTCAGAATAATAGATACTCAAGTCTTATTCTTACCTGACGAGAGGCTACTATCTCCTCCACTTCCCACTTTAGCGCCCTATCCACGAGACAAGCCTCAGGAGTCTCTGGTGGGGGACCCTCAAAAACGTGAGCTTGCTTTCATGGAATACTGAAAAGATTTGAAATGAGGGGGTGACATCCAACTGGTATGAGGTGTGGCCTATCTTTCTGATGACACAGTATGTCCCAATCCTCTTTGGTCCTAGTTTTATAAACGGTTGCTTGATTGGGATATTTTCTGCATCCAGCATCACGAGATCACCTTCCTTGTACACTGGTCCAACTCATCTTTATAACAGCGTTCTCCTTTTAAACCTGCATGGCTGCACCTAAATTCGTGCTCACTTCCTGGTGTAATTTCTTGATCATTTTTGCAAAGTCCACGACCGCTTCCACCTTAGATCCACAACTAGGCTCCATGTTGAAGGCGGGATTAAATCCATAGTTGGAGAAGAAGGGGGAACACCCAATTGATGCATGATGGGCGTTTAAGAACTAAATTGGGCCATGTGGAGATGGGAAACCCAATCTGAATGATCTGCGGCGGTGTAACACTGCAATAACTGTTCTAGGCACTGGTTCACTCGTTCATTATGCCCATCTGATTGGGGGTATGTCTAAATTCTCAATAGTTTAAGTGAAGCCTCGACTTGGGGCTTCCAATCTATTATTTATTTTGGGCAATCTCAACTAACCTTTAATTTAGCACTTGATGCTTTGTTGGGCCCAAGGCTCAAGAATAATATTAGTTTTAAATTATTTAGCATCAGTCAAATCCAATTAGCATTGCTAAATTATTCAACTGATTAACTGGAATTAAATCAATATTGAAGTGTTCCACTAGTTAATGCTCCAGCCTGATAAAAACCGTTTAAACTATTAATCTACCCTGGAAAAACGAGTCCCTTATTTTCATGTTATCTAACCTTATCTCCAACTTTACCTTATCTTATGAGCCCTTTATCTGTTATCTACTTCCGTTTTTCCTCTAAAAATTTCAAATAATATTTCCTGACCTGCTCCAAGTTCCAACAGGTTTTGTGCTGATTGTTCCTTATATCACTTATTTCATCCCTTGCTTTACTAGCACTATTTAAGGTGCAAATGATATACTCAATAAAATAACTTTTCACGCTCTACCTAATTTTAGGCTCTTTTTAGTAAAATTCTCTCTTAGCACCTCTGAACCTGGTTAAGTTAAGCCCCTATTCAAATTACCTACTGGAAATCCCTATTGCTTTCCAGCTCTCCCCACTCTGCCCTGGACAGTGGGACTAATAGTCAATATTCTCTCTTGGAACCTCTGGCCTCTATTTAGCCAAGTTCACTCCAATTATTTACTCTCTCTGTCCAACTCCACAAGCTTTGAAGGACCAGTATTCAGACCTCATCAGTCCCAACAGGGTGATAGGCAGTTGAACGGCAGGGACGGATTTGAAGAGGCTTACACAACTCTTCCAAAAAACAGAGGTAAACTGGGGTTCCAAATCACTAATTATTTCTTAAGGGACATCGTAAAGAGCGAAAACATGATAAACAAAAAGCCTAGCCATTTCAGCCGCGGTAACTGTGGTTCTGCAAGGGATAAAGTGGGCGAACTTTGTTAAATGGTCCACCATCACCATGATAGCATCGTAGCTCTCCATTACAGGCAATTCCACAATAAAATCCCACTTTTAAAAAGTCCAAGGCCCTTCAGCCTTTTGAGCTGGTACCAACAACCCTGCTAGAGGCTGGCGGTTTGGTTTCATTTGGTTGCAGACTAGGCACTCTTTTCAATACCTGCCTACCTGAGTGGCTAACCCCTTCCAATTGTAAGTGTGGTAAATTAGCTTTAAAGTCTTTGTCTTCCCAGGATGGCCAAAAGTGACTTCGTCATGATGGTCCCAGATGTTTTCCAGGAGAAGTGGTCCATCAGGAACATCATAGGTGCTTCTGAAACCACACCATCTCATCCTTTACGTGGTATCCTCTTGTGATGTCCTTCTAGTTTAATGCGCTCTTGGCAAGAACAATAGTATATTCATCCAGAAAAGGCTGGAAAAGTACTATCTTTCTGAACATACCATATCTCTTCACCTTTTCAGAGAAGCGAGCGCTGGCCCATTGGCCAAGAAAGAGGGAGATTGAAACACAATCTTACCCGGTGGAATCATTAAATGGGTATTATGAACCTTAACCTCCTTGGACCAGGAGCTAGTGCAGGTTTACAGTACAAAGAATCCGCCAAACCATTCTCCTTGCCCTTAGTAAACTCATAAGAAAACGAAAATTGGGCAAGGGTCTCATGCCAGCAGGTTTGTCGTGGGGTTAAGACATGAGGGGCGCGGTAGTACAGTAAGGCATGGTGATCTGTATATATGCGGAAGGGTTGGGATGATCAATGCAAGTGATGATGCCAATAAGTCATCGCCTCAACCACTGCTAATAATTCTTAATCATATACGGCGTAGTTTAACTCAGTAAAGACATCTTATAGAAAAATATCCCACTGAATGCTCTAGACATCTTCACCTACTTGTAATAGGGCTGCTGATATGGCGAAGTTGTAGGCATCTAAAGCAACAATGAACTCTTTATTGGGGTCAACTGGCGAAGAATGGATGTGGACAGCAAAGTACACTTTACCGCTTGGAAGGCATTCTTCAAAGTTGGGTACAGTTGGAACACATTAGCCCCATTAGCCTTATATAAAGCGTGGCAACTTCAGATAGATTTGGTGTGAATTTCTTGAGGAACATACGTGTCCCAGAAAAACTCCTCAATTCCTTAACTGAAGTTGAAGTGGGCCACTCACAAATAGCCTTCTCCTTGTCTGGAATTATCATGTGCCCTTGGTCAAACATGACGTTGCCCAGGAAGGTGACCTGGGACCTAAAGAACTCACACCTACTGATATTTAGCATAAGGTTAGCAGCCCTCAAACGCTCCATCACCTGCTAAAGCTGTACTGCATGGGACTTTTTGTCAGGGGAAAATGCCAAAATATCATCCATGTAAGCTACCGCGCATACCTCCAGCAGGTCCCCCAAAGACGCACCAATACAGCGTTGAAAGATAGCAGGGGCATTTCTAAGCCCAAAGTGCATAACCCGAAATTGTAAAAATTGCTTTTCTGGTATGTAATGCAGTCAGCCACTCCTAGCCCTTCTTGATACATATCTGATTGAACGCGTTTAAACAATACAGATTGGAAAAGAGTCTTGTCTTCTCCATATAGCGTGCAATATGTGAGTCCAGTGGGATGGGATGTAAGTCTGGTTCTGTAACGTTGTTGAGATTCCCAAAATCTACGCATGAACGTAAGGTACCTTCAGCCTTCTCTACAAAGAGAAGTGGTGAGTATACAGAGGAGGTACGCTGAAAAATCGCGCCTTTGGCTAACTGCTCCTTAACTCAACCATCTATTACTGCTTCCTCCCATATGGTCAAAGGATAAATTGGGGAAGATATATGCACCAGATCAACTGTGAATTTGAACTCGCAATCAAACTCTGAATGAGCAGGTAACTTATTGGTTGAAGCCGCATCAAACGAATATTCTAGACCCTCCAAAAAGGAAGGTAAAGGTACCTCCAGTGAGAGCTTCAACAATGGAGCGAGACTGAGAGTGTGGATTTTGGTCCAGTAGGGCAAATCGCCCAGAAAATTAAACTCAGACAATGGAATAAATTAATTCATGACCATTATTTAATGTTAAGGTTAGGGTATTGTCTCTCAAGTTGGTCCTGACGTCAAACTTTCTCTACCAATCCACCCCCAAAATAATGGAGTACAAAAGGCTTTTGATTGCTTGGAAACGGTCCGTCAAAAGATACTTGCCCACTTAATTATCCACTAACCCTAGTACCTTCAGGGTGGGAATACCTTAAGAAGCCCCTAACCTAACCATACCACCTGGAAAGTAACTAAGCTCCATGTAGTTGGCTAGGTCCTGGTCAATAAAACTCTCTGAGGCTCCAAGATCCACCAAGATAGTGGTGCTAATCTTACCTGAAGGGTATGAAAGGGTAGCAGTTAAAAAATAACCAAATTATCTTTATTTATAGCAGAAAAAGCCAAAACTTCACCACTAAAATCTTCTTCTGGGTCGAACATACCCGCAGGGTACGTTTTTGCGTAAAAGAATGAAGAGGGATATCTGACCACTCTTACTACTGAGGTCACATATCACACCATATCTTCAGCAACTGCATAACCTTTATTGTATTGCAATAGTAACTTCTTCTACACCTCTTGGGTTCTGCGTATCATTGTGGTGGTCAAGCGTGGGTTTTATGGAGTGATTTAATATACTGAAATGGGGTCCATATCTGAGCCATAAGAGATGATATATGGCTCGATAGTATATTTGGAAACGTTGCTATAAAACGCGTTTTAACCCATGAATGACCCTATACACATTTTGGTGACAAGTTGTACGACGTTATCCAAGGCTGACACCACCATGCCCTTCGTCATTGATCCCGCCTGCACCATCCAAATTCAGTGCCAAAGATGAAAAGAATTGTTGCTCTCAAATTTATTAAATTGGTGGAAAGTCAGGGAATCACGACTCTCAGATCAATAAAGCATCCATATCCACCTGATACAGGCAAGAAGGGTGAGTACTTTCCAGTGGGAGTTAACAAGGATAACGCCAGAATGCTCCATCCCTCAGCAAAATGTAAACACAGTGGTGAGCCCCACTGCAGCTGTGGCCACCAGGCGGTGCACACCATTAGCACTTAGCAAAAAAAACCACACAGAAAAAGTTTGTGAATTTAAAGCTAAGTGGTTGGTCATCTAATATCAAGAGAGTATCTGTAATCTCCAAATCCCAGTGTGGTGGTGCTTGGTGCACAAGACCAATGCAAGGGAGCTAGTAGTCAGCGTTATAATAAAGATAGCCCAGAAGAGGGTGCTGAGCTGAAGTGGCATAAGGCGAGATTGTTTAGCACAGTAAAAATAATAAAAGATCGAGCCATCATCAGAACTTGGATATTCCTCAAAGGGCAGTTCATGACTGAGTTTGGTACAGGGGTAGAGTGCATGTGTTACCTGGGTTGGAGGGAACATGGTTGGCACAGCGGTTTACCTGAGGCTCTAATAATTTAAGTAAAATAAATTGGCTAACATGTCGCAGGACTCTTTGAAGAGGTCTGCGCACAGGTTCTCCCAATTAAACATATAAAGTCTTAAAATACTATGGGGGTTATTGGGGAGACAACTAATGACAAAAGTTGGTCTTGAGAAAACTTACTTAAGCTAACTCAGGGAAATCATAAGTCAGAGAAAGTGGTACTAAGCCTTGGTGCACCAATAAGTGCACGCTTCCCTCCAATAGGGTAAAATACTTTAAAAATGACCTTACTCAAGTGATCAATTTAAGTTGAACCTGACTTGAGCTAGCAATTTTCGTAAATTGAATGGGTTTTAAACCCCCAATTACTGGTTCACCAAATTGAACCGTCATCATTAATCAGATAACTCTTCCATTTTAACGCAAGAGCCAAAACAAGGGGCTGGGCGTTATGCACCACACTTGTACCAACCTGGGCATACCTGGCTTGTACCCAGCGTTGGTCCAAAGTATGCTTTAGGTCAGGAAGGTCCTGAAGCTTAATCTTTTGGACCTCCTGCCACCCAGCCTTGTCCCTACTGTTGGTGCTTACAATAAGGTCATGTAACATGATAGGATGCCAGAGCCAAAGTAACCTAGTGCAAGGGTGTATAATGCGGTGTATAGTAGTTGGTAACACTTAAACAGCAACACTTGGGTGGACCTCCAAAGGGGAGCCCATAACCAAGCGATGATATATGCTGGAAGGTTTGAGTGTCTCAGTCTGGATGGGACCAAGAAGGCCCAAGGGTGCACTAGATCTGGTAGATAATTTTGTAAAAATAAGACGGGCCACATTGGTTAAGAATTTCCCAAGGAGGTCTGCGCACAGGTTTGTCCCAGAAACAATATAAAAAATCGTAAACTAGTGGGTAATTTTATTAAGGAAGTCAAAATAAGTGAAAAAGGTTGGTCTCAAGGAAACATATTTGAATAATGGGGGAATCATAAATCAGTGGAAGTGGTGCTAAGCCTAAGTGCACCAATAAGCGCATACTTTCATTGGCCAGTTACTATAGCTTGAGATTGCCCAAACTTGAGTTATTGATTTTAGGCATGGCCACCCTGATTTAAAAATTTTAAAAAATTGAATGCGTTTCAAACCCCTGTTTGACAAGCAACTGAACCAAACTATCATTAATAATGTAACTAATGTGTGTTTTAACGCTCTTACTGTAACATAAGGAAGAGCGTCACGCACATCCCATAGGCTAACCTGGGCTTATCTGGCCTGAACCCAGCTGGTATAAAGTATGCTTGAGGTTAGGAAGGGTTTCTAACTTCAACTTTTTGCCCTCATGACGACTAGCTTTATCTTTAAAGTTAATACCTTCAGTTATGTCATCAGGACATGACAGATTTTCTAGATAAATAATTTTCACATATCTTATCCTTATTCTGAGTAGAATGTTCTTGTGGGAACGATTGACTTGATTTAAAAATTAAAAATTATTTGAGGTGGGTCGACCTTGGGACAAATATACCACACCGAGAATGTTTTCTAGCCAGTGCAAGTTTTGAACTCAAAACCTGCACTAGGGGTGGAAGCAGTTTTACCTGCTCGACTAACCACCCTTACAATTGACTTGATTTAGGTTAAGTCCCATTATAATCAGCCAACATTAACCATTGCCTTAATGAAAAATTTCTGCTATGAGGAATCAAAGAGCTATTTGCCATAGTGATGTATAATTCCTCTAAGCTAATTGATGACGCTACCCAAACTATCAATCTTGAAGCTTTTAAAGAACCAGCTAACGTTATTTTTACTCAGAAATCCAAGACCACTAGAGATCTCACTGCATATTTAGAATCTATTATTATGAAAATTGATGGATATTATTCAAGAGCAAAATGAGGGAATTCCATGATAGTAATTTTTTAAGACATGTATGGTCATTATTCTATATGGAGTTTGTGAAAAAATATGGATTATTGAAGAAAAGTAACCGCATTTTAAGGGGGAAATATATGACATGGAATTACCTACTACAGTTAGAAGATGTAAATGTTTGTCCTTGATCAGCATAGAAATAGGGACTAAGCCGGTATAAGACAAAGTAGTTTAGAGTTTATCTCAGACCTTTAAGGGGGATCAGGTAGTGTCATGAGAATTACATAAGAGGTATTTTTCTTCAGATATTCTAAGTCTATCTTTGAGGCCTTCCACCTATATAATCACAAGTATTGGGTGAGTGGGAGCTTATCTTGGACGAGGCATATAGGATGACATAGCACTTATGAGTAGGAGGGGTAAACGTGAGGTATCTCTCTTTTACTTCAAAAACTAAATCATAGCCAAATTTGGATTTTAAATAAATACAAAAAAAACAACTGCTCCATTGAGCAAAAACTTACCGATGTCAATGCAATCAATGCTTGCTTCCCTGGCTTGGGGTGGTAGTGCACCACCATCTAGCACCTTTCATCCACCACTGAAGCATGCACAGACTGGCTCTGCTAGCCCTCCCAATGCTACTGGGTTTTATGTCCCCCTTGGGACTTGGCCCACCACCTTGCAAGTTCCCAGGCGGTGCCCCAGAGTCCTTTGGTGCTCCCATGGAGTAATTTGTGTTTCAGCCTCTAGGTCGAATATGGGAATCTTTTCCCATATGTGAGTGCATCCATCTTCAAGATGGCCACGGCAGTTTTCAAGCCCGCCATCTTCATTGTCTTCCATCCCTTTAAGGGGTACTTCAAACTTGGCTTCCACTCTGAAGCTGATGCAGCAGCAGCATCTAAGATGAAAATTGTTTTAAAAAATTCTGATTCCCACCATTTGCATGCAGCACCTGGATGAGCCACTTTGGTGGTCCAGTTCTACTAGTTGCCCTCCCATATCCCCCCAAACGCCTATGCCACAAGCTCATGGAGGGTTTGTCCATTTACTGCGCAGACCCCGTGCTGCAGAACATAGTTCCCAACAAGGAAGATTGGTTGTCAGGACCTTGCGCCTTAGCAAAGATCCTCCCACTTCATTGTGATTACCACCTTACAATTCCCCCCGCACTGTAATAAGATCTGCCCCTGATTATTTATTCTGGGCGTGCGTTGAAAATGGCTGCGCCATTTGCCCCCTTTGCTTCAAATTTGATCATTTGAAGTGTAATTGACTCATGGCTTCCACCTCTGCCGCTTCTGCCATTCCTTCTTCTGGCGTTGGGTTGGTGGCCACTTCACCCCAATTTGCGTCCCCACCGTTTTTAATCTAAAACTATTAGTAGCTATAAAAATATAAAAAAGATGGCGGTAGAAGCAGCAGTTGCTTTGGCCAACACCCTCCTCCGCCAACATCTCCATGGGGCAATAGGCCCTTGTTGAGGGTATTCTCATCCCAAATTTTCCCCAAGGTTTTGATGAGGATGCAAAATATAAAATTGAGGAGCTCGCTTTTGGAGTGAGCTGCGCTTGCAATGATGTGGCAAAACCCTCTCTGTTTGACCCCAATTTTCTCAAGCCTGCCAGCGCATTAAGTCATTCACTTGTGTGCCTGCTCTCATCACTTTTTCTGAGCATCAACTTGCTCAATACATTGAGGCGATGGATACTGCCAGCCTCTTTAACAAAGAAAACCCACAATTATACTTCCTTATGCCACATGTCACTGATGCCCCTACCCCTATGTTATCTGCTATGGTCATCCAGCTAAAGCGGGCGCTTGACAAAAGTTTCCCCAAAGCTTTTACACCTTCTGATATGGCTTCCTAGGCTGATAACTAGGAGCTATATTAGAAATTTTTTATTTACAATAATCCCTTTGTTTGGCTCATTTGCAAATAAAGATGTGTGGTGGCTCCCCCTTTTGAGTTGGGCACCACTAGTGCTAAAAAAAGGGTAAGCGTGAGGTAGCACTAATTGCTTTAGAACCAGAAATAATTCTATAAGAGGTTCTCTTATTATAATTGACACGAGTAACCATCAATGAGCCTCTTGTTTAATTTCATATATGAGGGAGGTTTAAACAGGAGGTAGTTATTTATACCTTTCTTTCAAGATTTAAATAGAACCTTATAATGGACATGATATAGTAGATCCTAAGCTTGATGTTCACGTCCAGTGTATAAGGGCAAAGGTAGCATCAGTAACTGCATGCATTTTGTGATTCCTGATAGGTGATATGCTTGCAGAATTTTTTAAGGTCTTTATTTGAGGCGATCAAACAAAGGCAGAAAAAATATTAAACAAATAGGCGCTTTAACCAAAGTAGACATAAAAAATACTGGTCTTACCCTTTCAAAAAGAAAAAGAAGATCTCCAAAATTGTTTAACTTCTTTTAAGAATCTTGTAACTAAAAGAGATTCACAAAAAGGTCTTTTCTGTCAGCCTTTTAAGTAGATAAATATAAGAATTTCAAAGCATGAAGAACAAGTAGAAAAAGCGTCTCAGATTTTTATATTATTTTTACACAAAAAATTTACAAATTAAACTGAACCAGAAGAATAGAAAAAAGCTCCTGAAGTGCCAATACTATTTATTTTTTTAAAAGGGGAAGGATACACCATTAATAGAATATGGGCTCACTACCACTGCTTCTTAGAGTCTAATCCCAGTTGATGAACTTTGGATAGGGGACAATTATGACTGTGTTGGCGTTGTGCACCAATTCCTCAAACTGAGATAGCGAATGGCAAAGGCGGTCCATGGAGTTCCTGGCCTTACATATGCCACACATGGATGTTTTCCAGTTTTTATCCTCCTTTACCATTTTCTTTGATTCCCCTTAATTGGTGTGGTATTGTCCTCAGGTCAGCCCACCTCAAATAAATTTATAAAATATTTTGTTAGAAGACATGCGCTGATGAATGCATCTTGGACTCAGATCAGGTAGAAGTATTGTTCTTTTGCAGATTTTATAAGCTGACCAAGATGTACAAAAAGCTTTATAAAGTCATGCTATTGCAATAAAGTCATTATAACTCAATATAGCAATATTTTCTAAAAAAAATAATACGTAGATTATAATAAAGTATGATTTGAAGCCTTCAGCATTGTATCCTTGAAGTAAAGTCCTCAAAAAATTAAAAAGATGATCTCTAGGGGACTGAGAGTCACATAGTTACACCCAAAAAACTCTCAACTTATTACCAAAATTCCAATTTCAATACTAGTTTTTTATTTTCTCATATTTTGCATTCTTGAAATTTAATGAATTTTGGGGTAATTTTACATGCTTTTGAGTCGCACTAATGTCCTTTTTGAAATTTAAGGCCAAAAGCTATTTCCTTAATGACCTTGGAGAGATCCTTAAAAGTATTAAGAAGATCTGTGTTGAATCCTTGATATAAGTCTTACTGGATTTACTTTGATGCTCACCACCAGAAGGTATGTCACTATCTGTGACAGTTATTTCATTAAAGTAATCTTTAGTGAATCTAAGACCTTATGGACCTTTGTGGAAAAGACCTATTGAGGGTTAGTTCTTTCACCTAAGCCTAAAAATTCAATATTAAAAAAGCTAGTTACTTGATTTGATAATATTTTATTCTATGAGTAATAAAGACAAAAGCATTCAGTAATGTAAATCAAATATATATCCCAGGAGCTGTTTAAGAAGAGGTAAGTTGTGAAGGTTAGATTGGTATCTTATTGTCAGATTGCTCTAATCTCTAAGAACAATACATCATTCTGGTTTTACAAAAGATGACAAGATAGAGAATATCAAACATATGTATATTTTCTATCAAAAAGAAAATTCAGGTGGCAAATGGTTTGATTTATTTTAAAGCATCTAAATAGTTCACTTGGAGAATTAGAAAGGTTAGCATAAATGTTACCTCCACACAAACCTAAATTTTAGTTATGCCAACTAAAGGAAAACCAGCGCTTTTTATAGATTTTAAGGGTGGTCTAAGAAGTGAAAAAAATTTCAGCATATCAGAAGCTAGAGAATAGTCAGATTGGCTGAGATAAAATTACTTCTGAGACTTCTGATTTATAAAAATAAACAAATATTACAGAATGGTTAAACCAGTCAAATTTTAAAACCAACCAATGACCACTAATTTATATCAAAGTTTAAATCTTTCAAACGCTCTTATTGGCTATTGCCTTAACATCAAAATTAGAGTACTCAAATCAAGTTTACAAAAGCCTAGATCAGAAACGTGTCAGTTTGAATATGATAAAAAAAAAAATCAAGATGATACTGATTATCAAACTTCAAATTAAAATTCAGTGGATCAATATGAAATTAAATAGGTACTATAGAAAAACCTAGAAAATCCGCCAGATTTTAATCCTCACAATGTTAATAAATCATTGCAATGAAAACACAAGTGCCGCTAGATATCTCCACATTTTTTCTCTTATTGGAATCCATGGGAGAGGGACGCTTGCTGGTGCTAAATAAGCCCTGGATTTCAACATCTATAGTAGGAGAAGTTTCACTTTTTTGCTAGGTTAAATATTTTTAGGGGTTATTTGACAATTTATTAAAAAGAATAAAATACCAATAAAAATATAAAGTTGGATTTCTATATAGTTATTAGTTGCGATGAGGGGTAAAAATAAACCTTATTATTATCTTGTTGCTTAGTATTTAATGGTATCAAGGCTGAAAGTTTTGATCATCTAGGAATGTCTAAATTAGTGAAAATGGGGATTTGACCAATAAGAGCTCTTGAGTCTCACTTTGATTCAAGGGAACGTCTGATGGAGGGTCAATATTGGGTAGGACTGGTCCATTTGGCAAAGATCTCATATATTTAGTCCAATCGATGAGTGAGAAAATATCTTCACCTTGAAGGACCCTCTCCACCCCTATAAAAGGGGGTGGTCTCCACTTAGCATTTGAACTGCATTGTTAGGGGGCCAGGCAGGAGCCTCAGCACAATTTTCCATATATGGCCACAGTTTTTGCACCACCCAATTTATAAGAGCTGGAAGATTTGGAAGAAAATCAGATGGAATAGAAATGTCCCAATTTAAGGGGTTCCACCAAGAATTTACAAAAGTTTTCTGGCCAATTTCATCATTATTATAAACCAAATTAATCTTATTACAATATTGGACTTGTAATTTGTCCAACATTACCCCTTCAAGAGGGTTAGGGGAGAATAAGGGCGCAGGAACTGGCCATGGACTCAGTTGACAGTAACTCTGGTAGCAAGGGGATTTATGGAGTACTTCTCCCTGCATTTATAAGTGACTACAAAATGCCTTCTAAGATAGACTTGCGATTCTCACTTCTTGGAGTGATACAATTGTGATAATATAACACTGTCTGACACTTGAAATGAAGGGAGGGGCTTCCTATGCTCATTTCAGCTACCCCTTCTTTGGTTACCATTTTAGCTAGGTTAGTCAAAGCATCAGACTGCAACTGGATGATGCGTTGTGACAATATTTTCAGGGCTTTATCAGGATCATCTTTCTTACCAAAGAAGACGCCTTTTGCTAGCAGGTCTATTACTCCTAGTTCTTGACTATATAATACTTGGAAAGGAGACATTTTAAGGATTTGATAATATATGATATGGTAGGCCATGAGGTCACTAGTTAAGAATTGATCCCAGCGTAGGGGATCTGAGCTGGCCATCTTTCATAATATGGAAACCATGGCTCCATTTCTTTTTTCAAAGTATCATTTTTGGAGAGTTGTAGGATCTGAGAAAAGTTTCTGCGTCCCAATGGAAGTAGCTAAAAGCTTACCACCCATGAGGTGAAATTCTTTCCATTGTCAGACAGTAGTAATTGAGGACAGCCATGCCTGGTGAAAATATGTTTATGGAGGAAGGCGGCAGTAGCTTTGGCGGTCTGAGCAGGAAGAGCGACCGCTTTAACCCGTTTAATAAAGTGATCAATACCTGCCAGGATATAGCGATTTTCACTGGTAGTCTGAGGTAACGGACCTACCACGTCCAAGCTTATTGTATTAAATTGTTGTTGAGGCGTGGTGAGTTGGTACTTATACTTGGGTTTGTAGCTGGATTGCTTATTACAGAATAGGCAGACATCCAGAATTCAATGATAGACTATATGACTCCCTCTCAGTAGTACCGATCCTTCACCCACTCATAAGTTTTACGCACTCCATTGTGTCCCAGAATAAAATGGAACTCCACAATCACGGGAACTCTCTTGGAAGGTCGGAGATAAGGCAAACAATTTATCCTACTTTCTTATAAAACAACCCGTTTTCTACCTTAGTGTTGTAGGAGTGCCAGGGTAACAAATTCTGGACAGGTTCATCCTCATCTTCCCAGGCGTCAGGGGTCCTAAGGAGGTCATGCAGCCTCTCTGCTTCCCTGATTATTCAGGTGAAGGATAGGCAGCTGATTCAAACCACCAATTTTCATATGGCGGGTTCCAGCTTGGTGCTCAATCTTCATATCATAGCGTTGGAGCTTTAAGGCCCAGCAAGCCAACCGCCCAGAGAAATCTTTCGTATTTTGTAACCACTTCAGGGAGGAATGGTCAGTGACCACAGTGAAGGAAGTTCCATATAAAAATGGCGATATTATACCTTACAGCCACCAGGATTGAAAGGCACTCTTTTTTAGTGACACTGTAATTTCATTCATCCTTAGATTACATCTTAATGAAATAAGAGACGGGATGATCCACACCATCATCATCACATTAAGCTAGCATGGCTCCAACAGCATAGTCAGAGGCATCAGTAAACAGAAGGAAAGGTTTACCATAATCAGGGTGGCGCAGGATAGGGCAATTTTGCAACAACTGCTTTAGAATTTTGAAGGTGGCTTTTTGTTCAGCTCCTATAATAAATAGGGTCGTTCTTATCCAATATCCATATAAATGGATCACTCAGCTGGGCGAACATGGGGATAAATTGATGGCAATACCCCATCATACTCAAGAATACCTGAATAATACACAAGTTTTTGGGAGCAGCATTTTATATATAGCCTCAACCTTGTCTTGGAGGGGTTAAATCCCATCCGGTGAGATGGCGCATCTAAGGAAAACTAACTTTTCTGGAAAAAAGTGCACTTGGAGGGCTTTAATTTAAGGCTGGACTGATGTGATCATTGAAAGACAACTTTCAGGTGAGTAAGATGGTCATTAAAGGTCATAGAAAACACCGTGATGTCATCAAGATAGATGACGACACAACTTAACTTGAGGTCTGCAATATGTGATCCATGGCTCGCTGGAAAGATGCAGGCGCATTGCACAACCCCTGAGGTAGTTGGGTGGGCTGGAATAGGCCTTCGCTGCAAATATGAGCACATTTCTCTTGATCTTGGGGAGATAGGTCCATCTGCCAATATCTGCTGGTTAAGTTCATAGCTGAGAACAACTTATATCCAGAGAGCTGTGCTAGGGCATCATCAATGCGAGGGTTAGGATAGCTATCTTTCTTTGTGAGATTGTTTAGCCAGCATTAGTCCATCACAACCCAATGAGTGCCATTTTTTTACAAGGAGGAGAGGCGACAAACCTAGGCTTTGCAAGGGTACCAGTAGCCCAGCATCTATTAGCTGTTTGAGCTCTGTCCTCATCTGTTGCTCCTCAACTTTTGATTTAGGATAAGGTTTGGATCAGATTGGACTGGCATCTCCAACGTCAATAGTATGACTTAAACCCTTCATATGACCATAGTTGGTATCTGCTTTCAGAGATTATGTTGCTGTAGAACTTCGATAAACTATTAAATTTATTAAGCTCTGCTGGGGTTAGATCATCTGAGATATGAACGTCGGGCAAAGTACATAATTATTTGTCAGTTTGTAGGTTCATGTCTGACATAGACCCAATGTAGTGGACCTGGTTATTCTTTTTAATTGGAATCAGCAGACCTTTACCAATTTCCTGGTGTTTTTTAAGACCATGTCCTTACTGTGATATCCCTATATAATACTGATAGAACGTTGGTAGTCTGGGCCTAGGATACCTGGTAATACTTGAGGTTCTAAGGGACTGATTCCATCAATGCTAGTTATGTACAGTAGGAAGTTGTGGGAGATTTGCAGGGTAATCTTGGTGTCAATCACCTATTGTTCACCCGCTTTAATTAACACCTCTTCGGCTGCATAAAAAGGAAATCCCTCAAGGTCGTCAACTGATTCAGGCAGCACCTTAGTATTAAGCCCCACCATCGTGTAGCGTAAGGATAAGGCGGAGAAAGGATACTCAATTGTTCAAGTTTATTCCTTTTTTATTAATCTCATTGTGGTCCAAGATCATGGGAATATCGTAGTTAGCAGAAAGATATAAACCTTCTTCAGATTGATAATCCTATCATACTCAAATATGAACTGGGTACCAATGAGCATTTTATAGTTATTGTTGGCTAAGGCCACCGTGGGGGCTGAGAGGAGTAGTTTCATAATTCGGATAGGTAAAGGTGAGTAGGCCCCAATAGCAATAGTGTTTGTCAGACCAGCAGTGCCAAACTACAGATTATAGTCGAGGTCAGGGACAGCTTAAATTTTCATAAGCTTTGATGACACAATGTTCTTGGGGGGAATAAGTTGTATAGCAACGACTCATACTCTGTTTACAATAACTACACTTTGGTTAAAGTTCCCTCAAAGTAGGGGGAAGAACAAGGACCTCCTTCAGCTGGATAGTATAAGCAAGTCGTTTGGAAGTTTCAGGGAATTTAACTCAGATATACTGCAGTTTATACATATTATGAGTGGATCAGATCATTGTGGCAATGAGCTGGTCAGCGTCACTGGTGGTATCAAAAACCCCAGGCCTCTCAGCACCTAATAAAGATATTTTCTGTGGGGTATCCTAGCCATATTCACTCTTTCCTGGTTCAACCTGTCGGGTACCTCTATATCACCTGGGGCTCCTAGAAAATAGTGACTGTCATATTCACAACCCCCTTCATATTCATCATCAGAGGGGTTTTAAATGCACATCAGAGGGTCCTTAGGATTGGGAGTAGATTCAGGGAAATCCTCATTTCAAGAGAGGCCCTGAGGCCGCTATCAACCCTACTCATGTTTGGAGGAGGAAATGTATTTGTCACAGATCTATTTTTGAACTTTAAAGTAGCGGGTTTGGACTTCCCCATGGCTACAGGTTTCAGGCTAGGGTGGTCTGGAGGAGAGGTCAAGTGATATAGAAATTGGGAGGTGGATGCTTTAACTACGCCAGCTTTGGGTCAATCAACAGCTGTGTGTATTGGTGAAGCCAGCAGTTTAGCTTTTGTGACCTGGTCATTTAACCCATTATTAGCGGAGGCGAACGTCACCCAAGAAAGGGGTTTAGCTTAGGAGAAGGCTTTTGGGCCACTTTTAGAGGCTCATTCGCTGACAGAAGATGATCTTGATGTCATGGTGGGGAAGGGAGCGCAGCCCTAATGACGATGATACACTCTGACTTACGGGCTTGAGAGCCTAATGTTGGTTGAGTGGAGGAAGATCAGGTTTGAGCTTCACCGTAGGTGCTGGGCTCAGAGTAGTAACCAGCATAGGGGCCCCATAGGGTTCATCTTAGCTTCCTTCAGTGGGGATACAGTTGAGTAATCCTCAATGGTCAACACCTGGGGGTTTGACACAACACCTAAAGTAGCTTCAGAGTTACAGGTATCTGCAACCTCCTGAGAGCCTCCTTGTTATCATGGATAGTCCAGAGGTGACTCTTTACAGAGATAAGATGCCAAGCTATTGAAGGGTGAGAAGTCAACCCGCTTAGAATGTCAGCAATGGCTTTATCAAGAGGTAGCATTTTGGAAAGCAATAGAAGCTGAGCTTTCCTATAGTGTAACGAACTGGAAAACCCCAGTTCCAACTGCCATATAATTACATATTGCTTTAGTGCACTGACAAGCAACCAAAGCAGCCTAGCTGAGTAGGGAGAGGTTTGAGCACTGACAAACAGCCAAACATTCACCTCTCATTGGGTGGCTATGCAAAGTCTGGTGTGTGGTTGGTCCAACCCAGCCATGTGAAAGCTTCCTCAAAACAGAAACACACAAAAAAGACCATGGGTATGAAAGGTATGCGAACCCAGAAACATCCATTATTTTTACTCAGGAACATAAAAACCAAGGTGCCCGCCGACCAGAGCTTATCTGGGGAGCAACTGACAATGCTCCCTAGGAAAGGACAGCTAGGGTCCTCATAGAATTCACAAAGTGAACTTCAGAAGGTGCTGGCACGCCTTATAAAGGCAGCGCTTTGGGACCTCACCTGAGCTATTGATTAGGCTCTCACAAGCCTAATCTAAAGCTTGGGCGAGGCACAATCCAGCATCCAAAACAACCAAACCAAAAATGTAATAAAGAGATCTGACTCAGATTCAGAAAATCTGAATCCAAGTTGGAAATGTAATGTGTGAGACAAACTTTTCTATTACATCACCCCCACTCAGAGGAAGACCCCTCCCCAAAGAGGGGCCCCTTGGCGGAAGGCTGCAATGATAAGGGATTCCTGGGGTGAATTACTTTGAGCCCCAGGAAAATTAGCCCAGATAAACTCTGAGACCCCCAAAGAAACACAGATGGCAGGATTGAATCGCCACTGGGATGCCAGAATCAGCCTGCCCAGTACGAGGATTCACGCCCAGCACACGGCTGTGTTGCGCCCCCTTCCAGGCTCCCATTGGAGATGGTCTTCCCATCCCAACTGGGAAGGTGCTTTCGCCAAAGAAAATGCAAGAGGGGTGCACAGTCCAGCATGGTTGGATGTCCGACCCCTTTCCAGGCGGACCATCCGTGGGGTGAGGGAGCCATGCTGGGACAGGTCCCCTCGATGCCACCAATCCCTGGTGAGTGGGAAGCCCCACGGGGAAATTGAACCAACAGTCACTTCAAGTCCAGGGTTGGCCATTAGTCATTGGCTCCCACCAGTGCTGGTTCCTCAACAACTGAGATCAAGTGACCACTGAGGTCAGTCCAAACTGAGGATTGGCAGCATGCATCACACATTGACCTCAGAATAATGTATCTGACTGAAAAAATCCTAGTTCCAACTGCCATATAATTACATATTGTTTTGGTGCACCAACAAGCAACCAAAGTGGCATAACCAAGAAGGGAAGTGTTTGGGTCACTGACAAGCAACCAAACATTCACCTCTCATTGGTTGGCTATGCAAAGTCCGCTGTGTGTTTGGTCCAATCCAACCACGTGAAAGCTTCCTCAAAACAGAAACACCTAAAAAAGACCACTAGTATGCGAGGTATTTGAACCCCAAAACATCCTTTGTTTTTATTCAGAAACATAAAAACCAAGGTGCTTGCCGACCAGAACTCGTCTGGGGAGCAACCAACAATGCTCCATAGGAAGGGAAATGCTAAATTCCTCATAAAATTCTGAAGTGAACTTCAGAAGGTGCTGGAATGCCTTATAAAGGCTGCTCTTTGGGGACCTCACCTAAGCTATTGATTAGGCTCACACAAGCCTAATCTACAGCTTGGGCGAGGCACAATCCAGCGTTCATAACAACCAAACAAAAATGTTTTAAAGCAATCCAACTCAAATTCAGAAAATCTGAATCTGAGTCAGAATGTAACAAACAAGACAAACTCGTCCGTTACATATAAAACCACTCAGCAAAAGAGGTGATTGATTCTTACTCTTGCAGATTAAGGAACTTGAAGGTCTGTTTTTGTCATTTTAAACTCCGCTTGGAACTTAATTCATCAATTAGCGCTTGTTTAACCTACGCCCAAGTGCTGAGATTGATCATGTTGAGAACCATGATTTCTTGAGCTATGCGACTCAACAAGGAAGGTTTTATTGGGTTTTTGTTGGCCAGTTGCTCCTTTCATAGTAGATTTTATAAACAAAGAGGAATGAGGCAATACTGCCCTCACCCAAGTGAACTTATCTCTGAAAGGAATTTAGGAATGAAGTGCTGCTCAAGCCTTTTTTAAGCTAGACAAAGCTTTGGATAGATGGTGTTCCAAAGTGGCTAGCCTAGGGTTACTTTCAGCGGGGAAGAATTTTTAGGTTAAGTGCTCTATAACCTCCATTTTTATAAAAATTTTGTGGTGTGATAACCCCATAGTGAGCAACAATAGTTGGAATCCAGGGGAGTGGGACGCTCACTGGTGCTAATTGGCACTGTATTAACATTTATCAGCAGAAAAAGGTTTCACTCTCGTCTGCTGGGTTAAATATTTGTTAGGGGGTTATTTGACCACTTATATTAAAAAACTAGATTATATTTTGATTAAAAAATTAGATTTTTATATAGTTTATTAGTTGTGGTAAAAGGGTAAAAAATAAATTTTATTATTATCTTGCTTCTTAGTATTTAATGTTATCAAGGCTCAAAGTTTGGATCAGCTATGAATGTCCAAATTAGGGAATATGGGGATTTGACCTATAAGAGCTCTTGAGTCTCACTATGATTCAAGGGAACGTCTGATGGAGGGTCAATATTGGGTAGGACTGGTCCATTTGGCAAAGATCTCACATATATAGTCCAATCGATGAGTGAGAAAATATCTTCACCTTGAAGGACTCTCTCCACCCCTATAAAAGGGGGTGGTCTCCGCCTTAGCATTTGAACTGCATTGTTAGGGGGCCAGGCAGGAGCCTCAGCACAATTTTCTGTATTTGGCCGCAGTTTTGGCACCACCCAATCCTTAAGAGCTGGACGATTTAACTGAGAATTGGATTGACTAGAGTTCCCCAATTTTAGGGGTTCCACCAAGAGTCTGGTCTGGGTCTTTTGGCCTATTTTGTCATTATTATAAACCAAATCACTCTTATTACAATAACGGACTTGTAATTGTCTAGCATCCTTATTAATCATATTGACTGATAATTTCTATATAGTTGGAATTCCTTGTGATCATAGTCTTGATCATTATTTAAATTCTACATCTTTTATTTGTTTTAAAATTAGTTTTAAATTTCTCTTTTTTAGGAAATAAAGTAGCATTTATCATATCGATCTTCTTTGTCAATTGCCTGCTCTATTTATAATTACCTTTAGGTCTCAAATGTAAGATAACTACCAAGTTTTAATACTTTTGTTACTATTGTTATTGGTGAATTTTAAGCCTAAGCTCTTGTGAGCACCACCCTAGTCAGGATTACAAAAGCATTTGCTTACAAAGTAACTGATTACAAATACTTGGTTTTGAGGTTGGCATTCACATATTTTTGAGTCAATATATGTCATATAATTAGCAAATCATGTGATAGTTGGCGTTTAACTGACCAGAAACTTGTCATACATAGATCTTGGTCAATAGAATTGTTTTATAGATTTTAACAGAAGTGTAGTACTGTAATGGTTTATGAGCTTAAGATAATTGCAAATCATTTGTTTAAAAAGGAGCTGAGGGAGTTTAGTCCTTAGTTCTGCTTTTACTAATCTTCCAAGCCAAGTTAAACAACATATATCTTAAATACTATACCTAAAAAAGTGTATAAGCTATCTTGGACTAACAGAAGTCATAATTTGTATAATTGACAATGATTGTTTTTATAGTGACTTAAAGTAATCACTTCACTTTAATCTCTATCCTGGGGTCATGATACGCTTCTGTGTACAAGAAAATTCACCATTATCTAAGGATGATTCCTTACAAAAGTTTTAGCGTTTGAACAAAGATATTGTATCAGTAGCTATGACAGTATTAGTATTTCTTACTTAGCTCTTATTGCCCAACTACTTTTTGACTCATTAAAAAGTTCTGGTTTGTTACATAAGTGATAAGGGCAATTCTAAATTTAAATACCAGATCAATTAACTTTTCACTTTTATAAAGATTTTGATGTATAATATAAATAAAAGTGAAAAGATAGGACAAAACATCAATAATGTCATAGTTTGGCAAGTGATGTAGTGAAGCATTTGCAAATATGTTTTCATAAATAGCCATCCATTAGACTGTTTAATTTTATCTGTTGAAATCTTAATAGTTTTAGATAGTTATATAACTAAAAATAGTTATTATAAAATTGTACACTTGTAAGTATTGCAATCCTGTATTGCTGATGAATCTCAATAAACCTCAATGATATGTTAGCTCACAAGTAAGCTAAATATATAAAGAGTTGCTAAAATCTACAAATAAACTTTAAAGCCAACTTTCTAACTATATTGAGAACGTAAAAATTACCATATAGCAACATAATTGATATATACCTATGTATCTTTCCCAAAGAGTGGTTAATCTGGCAGGGTAATTCCTGTTTCCACTCTAGTGCAGGCTTTGTTCATCATATGTTCAAAACCTGTACTGGCTAAATAAAAAACTCAGTTTGGTATATAGGTCCCAAGGTTGACCCTCCTCAATTACTTTTATGTAACTTTCCCAAATAAATAAAGGTCTACTCCCCATTTTACATATTTAAACTTCATTGTATAAGCAACGTCAGGGATAAGTCGCTCATTGTATTAAACCTTAATGTGATTTCAGGTTATGCAGTAAACAATTCTGATATAATGGGAGTTTAAGTTGGGATTTTTCAAACATACTTTTTTGTGCTTTTTATATTTGACAAGATGAATTTTATAATTCCTTGACAAACCTATAGCTTATTACTAGTGGAGCAAACTAAGAGGGTGCATCCACCCATTCTTATTTTCTAAGGCTAGCTAAAATTATGAAACAAAAAATCACAACATGGTGTTGCAGTTACAAGCCTGAGTGGACAATCAGATGAGGAAGGGGATTGAGGGATCTTTGACTAATACGGCTTAAAGAGCGCACATAAGAGTGGACAGAATGAGGGTTGGGGCATCAGCAGAATGGTGTGGGAGGTGGAAATATACCAATTTCAATTCAAGGAGAATTTGCACTGTGTGCAGCTCCTGACATAGTGTGAGTTGGCTTTTAGCATATCAGAGGAGCTCCAGCACACAGGAAAAATTTAATTTTCTGTATAGCTTATGGATAGTGTGGGGTTAAATAGTGACGAATTTATCAAGTCAATGCTGAGCAACCTGTAGAAAGTAAAAGTTTTTAATTTTGTTTCTGGCCTTCTTTTGAAAGTTGTCCAAAAAATGGTACAGGAATACCCTTAACCAGTGGCGTCATGGACTTTCAGAGGGCTTGATGGTGGAGGGTTGTTAGGGGAAGATGCTAATTTGACTGGTAATTGTTGTGGAATCTGTATATAGAAATTATTTACAAGGGCAGATATGGCAGTGAGGGAGGAATTTTTTAGCACTAGTTGTGGCCAATCTAAAAGGGGGAGCCTCCACGCATATTTATTTTCAAATGGGCCAAACAATGGGATTATTAAAAATAAAGAAATTACTAATATGGCACCTCAGCTAACAGCCTAGGAAGCCATATCAGAAGGTGAGGAAGCTTTGGGGTAACTTTTGTCAGGCGCAAGCTTTACTGGTGGACCATGGCGAGCAGCAAAGGGGTGGGAGCATCAGCGACATGGGCATAAGGGGGTATAGTTGTGGGTTTTCTTCATTATATGAGGCCAGCAGTGTCCATCGCCTCAACGTATTGAGCAAGTTGATGCTCAGAGAAAGTGATGGGAGCTGGCACACAAGTGAAAGACTTGATGCGCCGGCTGATTCCAGGATAATTGGGGTTAAAAAGAGAAGTTTTTGCTGTGTTGATGCAAGCATTGCTTGCTCCAAAAGTGCTCCTCAATTTCATGATTTGCATCTTCATCAAAACCATGGGGAAAAATTGGGATAGGGATGCCCTTAACAAGGGGCTCCATCGCCCCATGGAGATGTTGATGGAGGAGGGTGTTGGACGGTGCAACTGCTACTTCTACCGCCATTTTGTTTATATTTTTATATCTACTAACCATTTTAGATTGAAAACAGTGGGGACGTGAATTGGAAGGATTTACAAAAAACCCTCCAAAGTGAAATCTGGCTTGACGTTATATGGCAGGTCTCTATCATCAATCCATTTGAGGCACTTGAATGGATTTAGCTTGGCCAAACTCTGGGCCAGCCATTGTAATTGGTGTGGTGGCCAGAGCTGATTGGTTACAGACAGTTGACCATGGCAGCTCAGCTGAAACTGATTCAGCCATTAACTTAGAATTCAGTAATACAGTCAAATTATTTTTAAAAAAGTTCAACATTTTGATTTTAATTGGGTACCGCTTTGGGAGCAGCACCCAATTTCCCTGAGGCTGGTGGTGGGAAAATCAAGACCCACTTAAAGAAGGGGGGCAAAGAAGCCGCTGACTCACTTCCAGAAGAAGTAATGGTGTAAGTGGCAGACGCGGAAGCCATGGGGCGCTTGCACTTTGAATGATAAAGTTCAAAGAACAAGGGGCAAAATGGTGCAGCCATTTTTGAAAAGCGCCCAGAATGGGTGATCAGGGGCGGATCTGATCACAGTGTGGTGTGGAATTGCGAGTTGAAAATTGTGATAAAATGGGAAGATTGTTTAAAAGGTGCAAGGCCCTGCAAACCTATCTGCCCCATTGGGAACCACAAACTGCAACATGGGGTCAGCATTGTAAATGGCTAAACCCTCCATGAGCTCATGGCGGAGGCATTTGGTGAGAGATGGGAAGACAACTCAGCGAACTAGACCACCAAAGTGGCCTCATCTGGGAGCCACGTGCAAATGGTGGGAAACAGAATTTTAAAAACAATTTTCAGCTTAGATGCTGCTGTTGCTTTAGCTTCTGAGTTGAAGCTGAGGTCAAAGTATCCCTTAAGGGCGATAATCTTTGAAGCTGGCGGGCTTGAAAACTTCCATGGTCATCTTGATGATGGATGCACTCACATATGGGAAAAGATTCTTATATTCGACCTAGAGGCTTAAACACAAATTACTCTATTGGAGCACCAAAGGACTCTGGAGCACCGCCTGGGAACTTGCAAGGTGGTGGGCCAAGTCCCGAGGTGGGACATAATGCCCAGTAGCACTGGGAGGGCTAGCAGAGCCAGCCTGGGTGCGCTTTAGCAGTGGCTGAAAGACATCAGATTGCGGCACACCACCACATCAAGCTGGGGCAGCAGGTATCAATTGCATTGACATTGTTAGTTTTGGCTCAATTGAGCGGTCATTTTTTTATTTTAATAAAAATTGAATTTAGCTTTGATTTATTTATTAAAGAGAAAGCGAGATCCCATGGTGGGGAGTGGAATTTAGCGTCAGATTAAAATTTCTAACAAATCAAAATTTTGGATGAGTGTCATAGGGAATTAGTATCTTCAACCTAATTTATGCATAACTGAATGGGCCAATATGAACCAAAGCTGGGACATCAATGTACAAAGGTTGGTTGGGGGACGATTAACTTAAAAAACCACCCATTTTAATTAACCAGGGTCTGAGCATTGAATCTCATTTAGATTGTTCTAGAAGATTAATTATATGTTGTAATACAGATGAAGAGCACTCGCAGCAGTTGAAGGAGGAGAATGGAGGATGGAAACCCATTCAAAGAATTGTGCCAGGATGGTGGTGGGGCTGGTTCTGGAAGGATCAGGGGTGGAGGCTTCTGTAGTAGTGAGGGAAAGAACAACTAAGCTTTTAAAGGTCAATCACAAAGAAAACTGGGAAGACAACATGACCTTTTTCCATATGGGACCAAAAGGATGGTCAGGGAAGAGAAAATGACAATTTGGGGGAACTTTTGACGTGAGTGTCCTGTAAGTCCAGGATAGCAACACCTCTGCCTAGATCGAGAAGTATTCCATTTCCTACTAAAAGGGTCCTAAGATGGCAGCTGTCCCTCTCATGACACAGGGTGATCTCGCTCATGTTATAGACAAGCGTTATGTAACAGCCATTTCTCTGTAGATTTCCTCATCAATTCCCAAAACTTCTTCTGCTAAATTAGTACAGCAAATTAAAAAAATTTGTGATGAAATATCTGGAAAACCTACACCCATAGCAACGAGGCCCAACAGTTGCACACATTCAGTAATGGGGTATCTGGGGTCAAATCCTCACTCAGACTCACCAGTGACATTGAGCCACTTATAAATGATGTGGTCATTTTAAAAGCTGCCTTTGAAACCTTGGAAATAACGCTCAGCGGTCTTGTAACTATTAAGTTAAGAATTCTAAATGTTGAATATGTGGCAAAGTTTACCAATGGCATTGGACCATCATTGAAATTCGTTTCCAGCTCTGAACACCCCCTCTCATATTAGGATCATCACTTGAAGAATTTGAATGGCCGAATGGAAGCCAAAGTGACTGTGTGCAGGAAGGTTAAGTATCCCAAACCTGTTCCTGACCTCTTAGGACCGTCCCTATGTGGGGTGGCCCTGGGAAGTTACTGTTGCCTGATGGGCAAGACGCCATCACGTTAACCTCAAAAATGAAAAAGTTGAAATTTGGGTGTCTGAGGCTGAATCAGCTGCAACTCAGCCCACCACTAACTCTTTTAATGTTGATTCCTATCAGGTTCAATCTTATTTTGCCAACTTGCTCAAAATTTGCTTGTTTATGAATTTTGAGGGCCCCAATCCTGCGTTTGATAAGTTATCTCCCAAATCAACCACTATTTAATCATTATGACACACTGAGGAATAAGTTGGTTGTTTTCTTTCCTTAAAACTTTTCAAAATAAAAATTACATTTTAAAATTCCAATTCTTATAATGTTTAAATTCAAACTACCCTGCCTGACTCAACTTTTTCAACAACCCACGTGCCCTGGGGTCTTGTTTATCTTGTTCTTCGCTAGGTTATCATAAACAACTATGGCTTATGGGCGCTTAGTGACAAAATTTCAGACTCATATGAGTTGCACAAGCAGCAATGTCACTCTCATTTGGGCTTGTCATTTGGATGCTTTGGCACTTATCCTGGCAGTCAGGTCTAAAATTAACTTGCTGTCTTCATGGCAGTCCCAATGTGAGGCGAATTGTAGCAAAATCATGAGGGCATGTGAGCTGGCTGTCCCATTTGGGACTACAAACTTCAAGATGGGGTTAGCACCATAAGCATCCATACCTCTAGGAGCTCATGGCGGAGTTGCTTAGGGGAGAATTAATTGGGCAGGCTGACAAACTGGACCACTAGAGTGACATCTGATGGCATTCAAGTGTGATGTAAAGGTGGTGTATATTTATACTAGTGTCATCATCACTGCAGCCATGGCTTGGACTTCACAAGAGAAGCCAAGGTCAAAGTTCCCTTTAAAGGCGAAAATCTATAAAACTGGCAATTTTGTACTCAGCCTGAGATCTCTCAATGATAACTGCACTCGCTTATGGGAAGAGGTCCCATACTTGACCCAAAAGATGTTTGCAGATTGCTCTGAGGGAGCTCCAAAGGCTATGAAGCACCTCCTGAGAGCGCGCAAGGTGGTGGGCTAAGTCCTGAGGGGGAAAAACGACTGGTAGGATTAAGAGGGCTGGAAGAGCCAGTGTTGGCACACTTTAACAGTATCCAAAAGCGTTATAAGGTGGTGCACCACCATCTCATGCAAAAATCAAGTAGAATGTTTTTTAACATTCAAATTACAATACAGCGTAACATCAAAGGTTAATGTATATTTTCTTGCAAAATTAAATCTAAATAACAGAGTTATTAAAACAAGAGAGAGTTATGTTGTGCATTTCAGAGATTGATGGGTATAGTATAATTCTAGATGAACAAAGTGGAGAATTTATTGGTCCACATCAAAGCCAACTCACTGGCGGGCAGCTGTGAGTTAAAGTAGAGTCATACAGTGTGGATGAATGGCTGAGGTCTGGGCCCAGCCATATCAGCTCTGGTAAATAAATTCTATCCAGAAACTGTTAGTTATTGGTGTTGATAACTTGAATATAATATAACATTGTTCCTGGAATTTGGTGGGTGATAGTGTTTGTGATGTAAGTAAAGTAATTGATTTGAGCCAATTAGAAAATAAGTATAAGCCCATTGGAGTAAATTTGTAGCATAAGTAAACTTATATAAACCTTGAGTCACATGGACTTGCAGTAAAATACAATTAATCTTTCAGAGCTCATGCACATTGTGAGGTAAAATCACCAAGTTTCCTATTCAATGCTAACATAATGCCCTAGTTAAAGAAAAATGGCGATTTTTGGAATGAAAGACATATCTAGTACAATCTAAGATCTTTCTATGGAAAGCTATAAATATTTAACGCGGATACAAATACCCCTCAGAGTATAGTAATCTTTTATATAATTATAGTAAAAATAATTTATCAGCTATATTCCTAGATAAATTTGATGTTCCTTGTCACGTCATATTTCTCAATAGCTATATTTAAGGTCCCTCATTACCTCTATTATAATTTTGCTACTTAAGAATTTCCTTATTCTTAACTCTCCCACTATCAACACTAATATTTATCCAAATTGACTGTTGAAGTCTATTTAAAAACCTTTTTCATTCTTCAAAGAATCTAATTTGATTTCTACCGCTGTATTCTGTAATTTTTGGTTATTTCTGCAAGTCATTCCAAACTTCCTGAGAAATTATACTTTAAATGGATTAAAACTTTACTATATCAATTGATTTTTGTTAACAGAATAGCCAGTGTAAACCTTATATAAAATTGAACAACTATCAGGTTATGGACCCATCTTCCTCAAGGAATGTTGAATTATGCAGCACATTGTAGATTTCATTCAGATATAAATCTAAATGTTTTTTAATCAGCCATATTGGCCAAAAGTATATAGATGATCCTTCATAGATTAATTTTTGAGGAGATTTTGGCCATCAGATCAGAGGATCTACCTCTCCTGAAATTACACACTACTTATGTTAAACTGCCATTTTGCAAGCTCATAGTTGGGGTTACATAAACCAAGTGATTTCTGCATCGGTCATTAAATCCTAAGTTTCAGCATCTCTTTTATATATTTGGGATTTACCATCAGGTAAAATGCAACAGAAGTCTATTTCTTAGGAATCACATTACCTTTAGCTGGTTTTGATATTTTGGCTTTCATATTTTTAGACAGATGACAGTGATTATTTAATTATATTAACTGTACAACAGTAGCTAATTCATGCTAGTATGGAGTAGCTACTAACTTGAGGGAATAACTTTATGTCCAAATCTCCTATAATGATGTCCAGTTAGAAACTCATCTTCGTTGCTCTTAGCAATCTTACCAATCATTTGAATAACATTGAGTCTCAATGCTCCTTGCAACTAACACTAATGTCGTAGATGATCCAAGATATCATAAAAATGGGAGATCAAGCAATAATACATTGATGAGGGACCCCAGCACTAGACAGACCCAAAGAACTATCTAGGCAATCTAGCCTCAAGGGTATTTTCATTTTTATGAAGAACATAGTTCCCTTTGTTCCTTGAGGATTTTCAGGACCTATGGGACCTAAGGTCTCTCTGGACCACCAGGACAATATGGACCTAAAATGTCAGTGCCCTCTTCAAGGTATATTAATCCATGAGACAGAGGCTTGATACCTTGGAACATGATTTAGGGCAATTGTAAGGTCCTGTTGATTATATAGGAGAGCTGACTTATTGATGCTGACCTAATTTATAATACCTTGAAATAAGGATAAGATATTATGGACAGCCTATAAAAATATTATGCAAATATAACACAATTGCAGATGCATACGGGATTATGATTAGGAACTTCTAAATTAATTATGATATTTGAAATGTCTCAACAGAAGATGAATAACATTATCCATACCAAAGGGCGGTTAGCCTGAAAGGGTAATTCCTGCTTCCACTCTAGTGCAGGTTTTGTTTAAAACATGTTAAAACCTGTACTGGCTATAAAAAAGTCTTGGTGTGGTATATATGTCCCAGGGTTGACCCACATTTTATTTAACTGAGTTAAGCCAACCAGGGGACGACAATACCAAACTAAAAATAAAACTAAAACTAACATAACTAACATAACTAATTGATTCAAACAAAATTCTCAAACGAGCAGGTTGAATGAAACACACCAAATGAAACAAAAAACCAGGTGGGCAGCGGAGACTAATTATTCCTCCATGGCAGAAGGGGAAGGGGGATCATGGTGCTCATCTTCGGCAGCAGCTTCCTCATCCCAGAGTAGGTTACATGTTAAGGTGGATAGCAAGGGCGTCTGGGCATTGGCGGCATGTGGTTCAATATCACTAATGATTAGTATTTCCTGTAAATTGCCAGCTAGGAAAATGACAGTGATATACTTGGCTAAAGCTTTTTCTGCTTTAATGAAGGCATCTGGTAGTTTAATGACCGTGGCAATATTGGTTAAGGTAATTTTAGCTTTAGGATTCCTTGCTACATTTACCACATTCTGGATAGCGTCGTTGACATTCTTGTGCAATTGATTTATTGTGATTTTACTTTTTGGGGTGAGATTTGCGGGGATAACAGGAGGGGGAATATCTCCTTTGAGTATTGCCACTGATTTGGTGACAGCTTTGCGGAGGGGACAACAGTCTGGTGTGGCAGCTGCTTCTACTGCAAGCTGGTGGTCAATGTAGAATGATTTGGCATTTGGCTGTGGGGCATATCAATGAGGGGGTATTTGGCATCCCATTCTGAATTACAGAACCGCTCAACTTGCAGAGAGGTTCTTTAATGAGATTACCTGATTTGTCAATTTCAGCCAATGAGTCCCCTGGGTTCTGGTTGAATTAGATTGGGGAATCCGTGTATGTTATAGGTTGGTTGATTTGTTGGAGGAAGTATGGGATCAAACTGGGGTCTAAGCCAGTGCTTGATTGGAAGGAGCATTTGTGGCACTGGGGCGAGGAGGATGCTTATTGGTGGCTTCAGGTGTGGCTACAGCATCAGGCTTTAGAGGGGTAGATAGGATTGTACCCCATACCAAAGCTGGCATGGGGTGGGTGGCAAATTGGAGGCCAGTGGATGAAAAATTATCGCCATCAGAAGTAGCTAGGGATGGGCATTTGCATTTCGAGTGGTCCAACTCAAAACAGGATGGACAGATCATATGTCCGCCCTTGACGCAGGCCCAGAACAGATGTTCAGGGGCAGAGGGGATAATGGCGCGAGGGGGAATTGACAGGGAAATTTTATTTGATTCAGGGCTGATTGTAACATATGCCCAAGGCCCAGTGAGGCGTGTGGCCCCATTTGGGACCACAAATTGCAAGATGGGGTTGGAGCCATAGGCTGCCAAACCTTTCATCAGCTCCTGGTGGATCAACTCAGGGGTAAGGTGGTTGAGCAAACCAGGGAACTGAACCACCAAAGTGGTATCCACTGGGAGCTGGATCCAAATTTGGGGGAGAGGGGTACCCTGGAAAACCAGGGGTACAGTTGCCACAGTGGCAGCATTGGCTTCACAGGTGAAGCTGAGATCAAAATACCCCTTATAGGGGTGGAAGTCAATAAAAGTGGCGGGATGCTTCACCGCCTGAGCCATTTCAATAATGGCTTGGTCATGGTAGGGGAAAATTTTCCCATGGTTGACCCTAAGGCTGAAACGCATGTTGCTCTGGGGGAGCACCAGGGGGCAATGGGGCACCGCTTGGGTTTGATTGAGGTGGGTTCAAGATTATTGGGAGGAATGAATCGTCCCAGGGGTTTGGTATGACTGGGTGAGCCAGTCTGAGAACATCTTCCTGTTGAACTGAAAATGGCGGGGGAGTTTTGCCACTGCCCCACACTGGGGCAGCTGATGGGGAATCAAAGAACATCAGAGCAAAACTATGGTGGGCGATCAAGATTTACTTTTCTGTATAATTTTCTCAGAAAGTTACGCTGAGTGGAAAGAAAGATTAGGGTTGACCCACCTTGATTACTATAATAATATCCATAACCAGAAGAGGGAAATTAATCCTTTCAATATGAGATGCGGAGATAAGCTTTAAAAATCATATGCCAAAATATTTCTCTTTTTTGGATTATATTGATAGTTTGGGATGTCAGATTAACCTTATCCTAATACTTCACTATATGTTTGGTGTCAAACTAGATATTTATGAGCAATCAATTACTAAGGTGTACATGCTAAACTTCCACAATGAGGACTATCTTAAAGCCCTCCTTTAAGAAAAATTTTAAATAATTATTGCATCAATGCTATTTATATTTATGAGAGTACCATGGAGGATGCAACATTTTAAAGAAAGTCAAGCATTACGTAATATCTTAGCCATTTCTCCCATAAAGTTATGGTGCCAAAGTCAATGCTAGTATTAATTGTATGATTTATAGTCCGCCTAAATTAAGACTTTGGAAGTTACCAGATCCTTGCTATCCAAAACAAGCTTTTATGGGTATATAGATGGAACGTTGAAAACCCCTTAAAATTTACCTCCTGATTTTATTTGTGAGGCATAAACCATGATGGCTTGAAACCATATTACCTTTGACAATGGTATAATTTCTGTATTTTACGATTTATCTTTTAAACTACTCTCTAGCTAGCATAAAGCCTGTTAATACGTGACTGACAACTACAAAATTAATTATAGTTTGTGCTATTGCCTAGGACGCCAACTATGAGTTATCTCATAGTTGTTTACTTACCATATTTGTGCAGCTACAAAGAAATTCGTAGTATTAGTGTACATTAGATAATTAAAAAAATTCTCTGTTCATGTAAGCCAACCTTGATTTGTTGTTCTCCATGAGGCTATCTATTCATATTTACACTGATATACTAAGAATTCTATTGTATCTGCACAGTATAGCAAGTAAATAAGCTATAGGATAATTCTAGATGGCATCCTAGGCAATGATGCAAACTACGAGTTATTTTATAGCTGGCAGTCAAAATGGTAATTGATCCATCTCATTAATTCTAGATAATTTAAAGAAAAGATTAAGTTGTATCCCTCATCCTCTTTCAATGCTAAATTTTACTTTCAACAATTACATTCATTCAGAAATTTAAATTGAGTAGACACTATCAAATAATGGCAAGAAATCCTGCCAAAAGCTCATCTGATGTGTTGGAAATTAATTATAAATAAACCCAGAACTCAAAATTCTTGGCTGTCAAATTTTGTGTCAACCCAAGAAACCCGCTCAAATGTGGCAACAAAAATAAGATGCCAATCTCCATCCAACCAAAGTGGGTCATGGATGATACCACTATTGCCATGCCTGCTTTGGTCAACCCTATGTCAACTGAGGCCTCAAATAAGGGAGGCACCTCAACCAGGAGGCGCCTCCTCAAATTAGGATCAGCATTATCTTCTGCTTCCAGCACTGACACTGCTCAGGGTGTTTGGATGGTGTTGAAAAAAACACCATATTTCAATGGTTCAGGAACTTGGCTAGTGTGCCAGGATCAACAGTATGAGACTGTTGACCCTTTGCTATGATGCCTTAATTGACATAAGGTGGGGAGTGGTAGCACTGACCACCCCCTAGATTCTTGTCCTAGCATCTAATCCTTAGGTATCTCTTGCCTATTTAGGATTTCCAGAAACAAATTACTTAAAAAGAGAAGAATAGAAAATTGTAGATCTTTATTTAGATAAATAGCGGGGCTTTTATAGCTTATCAGTCCACAAAACTAACTTTCATATTATCTGGGGTTAGATTAGATTATAGGTAGCACAAGGCATAATACATTGGTAGGGCTCCAACCTTAATTATCTTTGGCGTAACCCGCCAGAAACTCACGAATTATCATCGGTGTAACCCACTGGCAACTCAAAATCCATCCCAGAAATCCTCAGCATCGTCTTCAAGTAACCCTAGCACAAAATCCTTGGCAACTTCAGCTGGCAATCATAAATATAATCATGATATTGTCCACTGGAATCCTTATAAAATAATTAGTGTAGAATGATCTTCAGCTTAAGTTGCTGGTAAATCTCATTAAATTCAAAATATTAGCTGTAGATCAATCCTCATTATTAATCACTGCTAAATTCTATTAAATATTAATACACTCTGTAGATTAATCCTTGGCATTAGTCAATGGCAAATCCTATTAATTTCAAAAATAGTAAATACTATCAAGTTTATCCTTAATACTCTGAAAATGAATGTTGTATTAAAATAGCTCAAATAAATTGGTTGGGGGCACAACTTAAAAAAGCACTATTAAATTATCCTTAAAAATTTATTGGTAATTTATCCAGATTCTTTGGGAAATGACAGACATTGAAGGAAGCTCATATCAATGAGCTAAATTAAGACTGAAACAAACAAAAATAGAAGTAGTTTTAATTTTATAAATCAGGTTACTTGATCTCCTGTAATAATTAAATTCTGGGATCCACTGAATTCTCTAAAGTTGAATAAAGGTTAAAGTAGTTAAGGTCGCCAGACATAATTAGCCCGAATCTGCTAGATCCACTGAAAACTCGTATGTTGACCCAGCTTAATTTAGTCAGCAATGGTGCCCAACATAAAGTGGTCCATTAAATTCATTAATTTATTAAAAGTCAAAACCCTTAATTAAATAAATTAATTGCATCGATGCCTGATTAATGGATCATGATAGCTGATATCAAAAAGAACCATAATCTGGCTAACAATCACAACATTTTTGCTTTGCCCTCCACCACCCCATCAAAAAGCAATGTTTGCAGTAATACTAAATTGATGTTCATCATCAGATCAGTGGCCCATCATTTTAAGCCCAAAATTAAACAAAATCAAACTGAAAAAGGCTGAAACTTTAGTCATTTAGCAAAAGCATCTAAGCCAGCTTCTGCTGACTGTCAGATGATAACTGCAAAGACGGTTTGGTTCAAAGAAGAACCTTAATCCATCAATTGATTTAAAAATCACCTTTCTTTAGGTAAGGCTAATCAACCTACCAGGATTTAAACTCCTGCTGTGAAGGCCCATAGGTGCTATCATGTAAATCTAAAATGATTCTGGTGCCTTTGTACGGTGTTCCCCACAGGCAAAACTTGTGATTTTAATCATGTTAAAAGAAAAATTAGAGAAAATGCTTCTGGTGCCTAGAAAAAAAAAGCTAGTGCCCACATTGCCTACCATCAACCTGCATTAGACCACTTTCACTGCTGAAGTTAGAGAGTAATGGCTTAAGACTCACTTGCAGTGTGATATCACTCACTCTATACTTTCCCATGCAGTTTTATTTTATTAAAGACAATATCTCATCAAATTTTATACAAATAATTACTTCACCTATTTTAAAGTGATAGTAAGAGCTTTTTCATTTAACACCACTATCTACAAAGTAGTGGAAACCCATATTAATGTGGGTTTTGCAACTGCAGCTGATGCAGACCGCGTTGCATCCACCAAAAATTAATATTCTAGCAGCTCTCTTTGAGTAACTAGAACACATTATAATCTTGGAAATCTTTGGGCGTCTTTCTCTAACCTCCCAACTACAGTGGATCCTAAATCTATGAAGCTCACACTTCAACAAGGTTTTATGGAATTTGGTTAAGTCCTAACAGTTGACTTTTGTACGCCAGCTTACTATTCTCCTACACAACGGGCTTGCATTGCTAGAGCGTCATTCTCCTGAACCTTATAGTTTCCACAATATGGAGGTTATCCTGTATGTTGCTGTCATAAGATCCTTCCCTAAAATCCTTTTTTTGATCCTGACTAGGCGTGACTCCGTCACTTTTGGTGCAAATGCCCTGGTTCACCTGTACAATAAATGTACTTCACCTAAGCATGCTCTCTCATACACACCCATGCCCTATTATGGGAAAAGAACGCTTCCACATAGTGACAGCGGCAATCTCTTAACCTAACCACTAGTACTGATAAAAGATCTTACCCCATATGCCCTTAGTTTGGCAGTCAAGAATGTAAAACCAGTAGTGCAAAACTACTACCTCAATTCTGAAGCCACTCTTCCTTTTGGAATCCCTTATAAGCTGCCAGATCCTTTTTTCAGAACAAAATAAGCGCAAGACTTCTTATCATCAAAAAAGCCTATAGAAGCCAGACCAGTAGCTGTACATAAATTCTGTAGAACAGAAGACCCAGTCATTGGAGTAGGCATGCAAATCCTCAAGTTGGGGCAAACGCTTTTTGTTATCAAGCCCCCACCATCCAATTGTACTATAACTCAGCTCTCACTTTTGGTACTGATAGAGGTGAATATGGACTTAGACACCTTGAAGGAGGCCCAAATTGAGGAGTCCAAGGAACGCTCTCAGGATGTTTCCTTGAAAAGTAGTGGGGATATTATCCTAGGCTGGCTTACTAGCTTCTCAGGTCCCTCTATTCAGTATACTCCCCATCCTCCTCAATGTTCCGCTTGGATAACCACTGATAGTCAAGCTCAGGGACTTAAAACAAGTAGCCTTATAGTTGAAGTTGAGCAATGACAATCCTCTGGGATACAGAGGGAAACAACTATGAGGCCTGTTGGGATTTTTTCTCCATATTCCCAGCCTGCTAGATTACCTGGAATTTCTAGGGAAAAATTCCCTAAGGCATAGTGAATTGAAAGGAGGTTGGCCCTAGTTTTGGAGTAACTACATTTGGGGGATGTTGGGATATTCGCCTGGTTGTATCCATCGGTGATTGATCTGAACAAATACTTAAGATCTCATTGGGCGGAGTTTCTGAAAAAATAGGGGCATCTGATAGTGATTAACTATCAGGTGTACTAATTGGGATCGGTCAGGTTTCATCACTGACTGATTGGGAATAAATAGCAAGTTGTGAGGTTAGTGATGCCACCTGCAACTAGCGAATCAATCAGTTGGTGAGTGACCTGCCTTAATGGGTGATAAGTCCCATTACCTAAGAAGGTCGCTAGCCATATGTGGTTAGTTCACTTGGATCGAGAGGAAAACATTAGGGACACGTTTTCTGACTCTTTACATTTTAGGTCTTGAGGATGTCCAACAATGGAATCCTAGCCAGGATGGGGAAGACCATCGCTGCCAAGAAGAGGATGGGTGTTCAACAGCAACAGCTGCCGTTTCATTGAAGAGGTTTCAACTGAGGGTTAGACAGCCGAATTCCCCACTACAAATTCCCTAGGGTTCACTATAATAAAAAACAGATAATTAGATAATAAAAAATAACCATTTGACATATAGTTTGAAGAGTAAACTATCATCAGCTTCCATTGTACTATTCTGTCTCAAGGATACTATTGCTGTGTGCAATTTTGGAAGACTCTTGGAGAAAAGAGTAAAGATCCAAGCGGGGATCTAGAGAAGAAGGAGTTACAATCAGGGATAGCTGCCAACTGTGTGTTGGGCCAAAGAGACTGTCGCCAGGGTATCTCAACAAATATCAGGTTGAACATAATAAGGGAACGAGTCCCTAAAAGTACAACATCACAAGTATTTAATCAGGAATACTGGCCGAGCGCTGGGCCAAAATACTAATTTATACTCAACTATGGATATATTCTTTATACTATTGTTGATTATCAATTCATTCTACTATACACCGCAATGAAGTGCATGAGGAAACTGAACCTGTGCAGTAAAAAGGTTACTAGGGTTTTTGTCAATAACAACCTTTAAGTAAATTTTTACAGGTTGGTGCTCACTACAGAGGTAGTTCAGGTGCAGAATTTATAATAATGGCATACAAAGACGAGGTACACAAACTTTGGACTGAGTTAGCCACTGTGAACCAGATTGCCCTAAACTCAGTGGCCCATTGAGAGTCCACAGCCTTGGAAGAATGAGTCGCCAAGGTGGAGGAAGGGATAGAGAATGTTGCAAGCTTTAGGAACGAGTTACTAGGGAAAGTAACTTCGTTGAAGAAGAACGAAGGGGACCTCGTTCAAGAGGTCTTATGCCTGAAAATGGAGTGAGAAGCGGATCACATTCATTTGAGAAATTTTGGGGCAGATATAGAGAGATTAATCAAACAAGTGGAGGAACTTAAAGTTTACAAATGAGCTTGTGAGCCCAATATGGCAGGTGATGCCAAAGAAAGAAGTCCTTGCACGATACTTGGAAAATTGAATACCCCAAGGAACATGCCACCCGCTTTTGCTGTCATTTCAGAGATGATGCCCAAAGTCACTCCTCAAGTTAGCCGAGTGGCTGAACCAAGAGAATTTATCAGAATTAACTTGAAGGAATTTAAGGTAACGCTGAAATTGCCAACGTTCCATTGGGATAACGCCTCAGCGTTTTTCTGACTGTTCAACATGACTATGAATGGCTATGGGGATCATCAAAAGATGTTGATGGTTATGAATTTCCCAGACACCAACTGTCAGAACTTAGTGTTACCTCATCTGGAGGGGGACAGCTGGTCATATGCTGAGGCAAAGGCGGCCATCATGAAAGAATTTGGGAGTCTGACGTGCATGTCAAAGTGCAAGCAGGAATTTATGGAAATCCAGTTCCATAAAGATGATCTTTAGCTAGCTTCACGGATTGGTTTTACCAGAAGTCACAGATCCTGGTCAGATCAAAAGTATTTGATGACTTTGAAACTAGAATCGCCTTGCAAGAAACCCTTTGCCCTATTGCAAATTGCATTGCATGATGTCTTCTGTGTTTTTTTAGTACTAGATGGTCCCAATGATGTCTTCTGTGTTCATGATGGAAATAACTACCTCGCAAATGGTAGATAACTTGAAGATTTTGGATGTGACAATTGATGCCGCATATAGAGGCTTTAAATCTAATCTGGTACAAAATTTGAATCCCACAAAGGGAAATGAAGGAGCTAAATAAACGACCAATTGAACCATGATGTGGAATAATCCTGAAGAATTTAGACGTTTGAACAAGAAGGAAAAGGTCTGCTACAAATGTGGTGGGTAAGGACATTTTTCCGTGCACTGTGAAAAGCCAAAGGATCAGATCAGCTTGGTCCAGGCCAAAGAGTCAGCTGCCACCAAGAAATCGGGAAAAGGGCCCATGGTTAGACAGGTAACAGTCTAGTGCTTCGAAGAAACCTGTTGCTCCCAACATTATGACTGAAGAAATTGATATCAGCGATCTGTTTGTAGATAATGAGCAGGATCAGCTGTATCAAGTGGTCAATTTGGATTTAAATGCCATGACCAGATTTGGGGCAAAGAAAATTAACCCCAAGATAATCAAGGAAGTTGCCCGGCCATACGCTCAACAACTGGCAGACAAGATTCAAACTGCTGAGAATCCTGAAGAATTATTTGAAGTCTGATTAGATGAGGCCAATTTGTTGATCCCCCTCAGTGTGATAAAGGAATCATTTCCTTATTTATCGGCGCAAATTACTCACACCATATATTTGGCTAATAATGCCGCTATTCACTCAGTAAACACTATATTGCAATACTCCGAGTAAATATATAGACATACAAAATGATTGAGTGCGGGTGAGGGAGATTGTTGACAGTGGAGCACCCATCAATATTACCTCCACCAAGCTGGTAAAGAGGATGAAGATCTCGCCAGACTTGGAACTTAAGAAATAATATGGGACAGCTGGGCCAAACACCACCATCTCCTATGGAGCGTATAGTGCATTGCTACTATGACTTAATCACTGGTGGTATCTGCGCCAGCAATAGTTTTGGTCAACCAAAACTATGACATTCTGATTAGAATGGAGTTTTTGCGAAAATACAGAGTTAAATGTAACTTTGAGGATAATATGTTGACCATATTGTGTCAGACGTTATCATTGGTATATCAGAAGGATGGTGAAGCTCCACTAAATTGGAGAAACAACTTCATCAATCTAATATACAATGACAGCATTGTCCTGAATTTGGTACCAATTAGTTGGTAGAAAGTGATGTGAAATGCTGGCGGAAATCCTAGAGAACCGGAGAATTCCACTGAGGATCAAGAATGAGAGGACCATACCACCAGGATCGCAGATGATAGTCAACACAGGGTTAACATTGGAGATTCCTAAGCTGTTGTATGGGGAGGTCAAAAGCCCCTAGAAGAAGTCCAGAGTGGAGCCATGGGTGGCTCCTGGGATACTAATGACAGGTCATGGAGAAATATGAGTTCTCCTGGAGAATTTAAATGAAAAAATGGTGAAGATCAAGAGGAATCAGATTATCACGTTTGTTCATCTGATCCCAATGGCTGAATTGAGAAGATTCCACGATTTTGGGACTCTCAATGAAATGGGATTACCAGCTGGGGTAACCGAAGGCATCAATCTATTGGTTGATTAAAAGAAGCTCACTGATATGACAGAAGGCCACCAAGAGGAGGTGCTCAAACTATTCGAAAAAGTATTGGGAAGTGTTTTCTCAGGACAACCACAATTTGGGATGCGCACAAAGTGTGATCCACAAGGTCAACACTGGGGAAAATTTTCCAATAAGGATGAGACCAATCTGATAATTGAAGCTGCTGAAGCGGTAGTGGAGGATGAAATAAAGCAACTAGTGAAGCATGGGCTTCTAGTTCCATCATCAAATCCCTGGTCAAGTCTGATTCTGATTGTGAAAAAGAAGGATGGATCCAACCGGGTGGTGATTGACTACTAAAGGCTGAATAAAATTATGAAGAAGGATTTGTATCCCCTACTGAGGATCAACAATGTGCTAGATCATTTATGAGAAGCAAATTATTTCTCCGCAATGGATCTGATTTTGGGATCTTGGCAGATCGACTTGCCAAATGAAGACCAGGAAAAATGCGCGCTTATTACCACGCAAGGGCTATACCAACTGACGAGGATGCCCCAGGGTCTATGTAATGCGCTTGCAACGTTTCAGAGGGCCATGGATATGATATTAAGCAACTTGAAGTTGTCATGTGTCTTGGTATATTTGGATGATATAAACATGTTCAGTAGGACGTTTACTGATCACCTACACCACTTGGAAGAAGTATTTAAGTGACCGTCCACAGCTAACCTGAAGATTAAGCTGAGGAAGTGCCACTTCTTCAAGAAAGAGTTGGAATATCTGGGATTTGTAATCAACTCCAGTGGATTTTAGCCACAAACCCAGAAGATAGCAGCCATAGAATGGATGTCTGTACTAAAGAGTGTCTGAGACATCCAAGTGTTCCTTGGGATGGTCAGATACTATAGAAGATTTATTTGGGACTTCGCCCGAATAGCTGAGCCATTATTCCATTTATTTTTTTCTTAGTACTATATGGTCCCCCATTATTCCATTAATTAAAGGATCCAAAAAAGGATTTGTATGGAATGAAGAGGTCCAGGACTCCTTTGATGAGTTACGCCAGTATCTAATAGATTCACTGATTCTGAAATATCTAAATTTGATTGGGAGTTTATTATTCAAACTAATGCTTTGTTGACAGCAATTGGCGCCATACTAAGCCAAGTAGATGAACTTGGGGACGAATATCTTGCAGCATATGTGAGCTGGACACTCTCAGCTGCTGAGAGGAACTATACTGTGACTGAGTGGGAATGGCTTGCAGTCATTTATTCATGTAAGCAGTTTTAAGTGTACATTCATGGAAGCACTATAAAGTGGTCACAGACCACTCTTTGTTGCATTGGTTTCACAATTTGAGAGAGCCAGAAGGATGACTGGCCCAATGGGCACTTGAGCTCCAGGCTTATGATTATGAGATTGTCCACCAAGCGGGGGCTTCTTACCAGAACATGGATGGCTTATTGTGGTTACCAATGGTCCAGATGGTATACCCAGCAGATGAGCTATTCCAGAAAATGTTTGACAGAAAAATTGGGAAAAAGCCCCAAGAAATCCAAGGTGCGCTTTAGAAAGCGATGGAAAACACTGAGACTATGGATGGACAAGTATTTAAGAGGATCAACGGGAAGCAGTTATTATTCCTGAAACTGTCGAAAAGAGCATCTATAGTGCAAGCAGCACACAAGGTTGTCAGGCATAGAGGCATGAGGAAGATTACTGATTATATTTGCCAGTACTATTACTGGTATTCCATCAACTACGATGTCACAGATTATCTAGCTTGTTGCATGGAGTGCCAGCTGCACAAACCACATAAGAATACAACTGAATACTGACTGGTCCGTCCTGGATTTGCCTGGCACATGGTGTCCATCAACATGATGGGACTGTTGATGATGAGCACAGGGGGAGTCAAGTACATTATAGTTTCCATCAACAATCTATTGAGATGGGTTGAGATGAAGGCCCTAATGAAAGTAGAAGCTACCAGAACTGCGAAGTTCATCCTGGACCAAGTAGTATAACGGCATGGAAGTCCGCAGGTCCTACTTAGCGACAATGGGACCAGCTTCACATCTCATGTGATCCCAAGATTGAATGAGATAATGGGGATCAGAGGAGTCATGTCAGTACCTTACCAGCTGGAGATGAACGAACTGGTATAACAGGTGAATGGAACCCTAGCTGCGATGCTGAGGAAGCTGGTTGCAGGAAGAACTTCCGCGTGGGGAACATACCTGAGTTTGGTGACGTTCACCTACAATATTAGTCATCTATAGCAATGGGAAAGACGCCGTTTGAGTTGTTATATGAAAAAAGGACGTATTGACGCCAATTTTATATTTGGTGGTAGAATTTACGTTGGGGATGAGTACCAAGCAATATGTGAACCAGCTGATGAATTCAATATTGATATGCCATTGCAAGCATTTGATACAACTTTGAAGAAAAGGATACAAACGAAATAATGGATGATAAGAACTGACCGGCCTTAGAATATTGAATAGGTGAAAAAGTTGCTTATTGTGATACGAATGGTTTTGGAAGAAGAAAAAAATTAGATGTGTTGTGGTTGGGTCCGTTTGAAGTTATTGCCAAGATGGCGACTGATGCCTACTCCATCAAGAATCTCTTGGATGGAAGAGCTGTGAATTGAGTCCACGCTAAGTTTCTGAAGCAATGGATTGATGAAAAAAATAAAGTTATTGGAAAAAAAGATTATAAACTGCATAAAGAAAAATCAATATAAATTTTATAATTTTAATTTTTATTAGTTGTCCTTAATACGGGGATTATTCCACCTATGTTGCCTCTTGGGGGAGGGAGGTTGGATTGTGGTAGGAATGAACAGCCCATCAAAATCAATATGAGATCAAATTCTAGTGAGGGATATACCTACACAAAACCATCTTCTTTGAGCAGACACAGAGCCCTTCAAGAAAGCGACTAGGGGAAGGAAATTGAGATATCAATGAATCCAATCGTGAAACCCCAGAGTGGGGAGGAAAGCAACAGTATAAGAAGAGTTTTAGTAAATAACTCCATAAGAAATCCCAATATGGTACTGGAGCCAGAAGATTAGTCTTGAGCGCCTGACAATGGGCTTCATCTGGAACACCGGACATGTGGGCCAGCAACAAATAAGGGATGCTTGACAGGGGTTGCTGAATCATGTTCCCTATTAACGCCATCAGCAGAAGATACCAATGGAAAGTTCTGGTAAAGAGATAGTCATGCAGGAAATGAATGGCATCCTGCAAGTGATGACTACGGGCTTCTCAGAAGCTAAAGCTGAATGAATGGTGGAAACCAGGCGAGGCTGGAAGCTTTGTGGACCAACTTCAAAGAACTTGGCCAGCAAAGCAAAGAGCATAAGCAACAGTATCCTGATCCAGGATGCTATCAAGACCAGAGGGATTTAGCGCTAGGGTCAAAGCCTTGGTGACTTGGGCCCAGAGCTCAGCATAGGGGAGCTCAAAGTGAATACTGTTACTAATGGTGAGCTTGGTAGCCAGAACAGCGAGTTTGTAAAATTGTCTGAGTCAGAAGAGGAACTCAAGAAGCAGGTCTGACCCAGCAAGAAATGAGCGATCAAGAGCAAATGGCGTAATCTCCAGAGCATCTATGACAATGGTCTGTGCATCAGCAAAAGGATCCAAATCCAGGAGAGGTTTGAAATCCAACTCTGGAATAAACAGCAGAGGAAGAATCAGCCGAGAGTTGTTCAAAATGATTGCAAGCCTGGTTTTGGAGGGTTAGTTACCATTTCTGGTAATTTGACAGAAGGACTAGCCGCTGGTGCCAGACTAGGTGTATGAGTCCTGAAAGGACCATAGAAGAGGTTCCGCCGAGCATCCTGACTCATCTGCTGGAAGAGACGGAGGTCTTGATCAGACAAACTATTCAGAAGCTGCTGGTATCATGACTCAGAATTTGACATATGAGTTGGATGAAGGGGGGATGTTGGATTTATATGGAAGTTGACATTATGCACTCTACAATCCATTAAGCTCCAATTTCAGAGAAATTAATCTCAAAATTAATGAGACAAGCTCCACAAGAGAAGAATTAGGAATGACTTGAGCCAAGAGGTATGAAAGAAATAATAAGGGCGAATAAAAAAAGTATTCTTACTTGAGCTGCAAAATGAACATCGATGGCAAGAGTCTCCTGTCTAGGATAGAGAAAAATCAGGAAATCAAGGACGCCAGACCAAGAATCCTATATATGACAGCGGGTCATATACCCTGATGGGGGAAAACTGAATCCCAGGACTAATATTGTCATGAGTAAATTGATCAGCCCAGCATGACAGAAGGTCATGGGGACCGCGCTCTGAGAAGGTGGTAGCGAGGAGGAAGAGGAAGAACGCCATATGCCAAAGGTCATCCTGAGCAGCGTTGAGTATTGACGAGTGTACTCCACTTGAACCGATGAAGTATTCAACCAGGTGTATGAAGCAGTGTTCTCATGCCCCAGTCCTTTTCGCTGAAAATCTAGGCAAGAGGGGGGATGTGTTGGGATTTTTGCCCATATTCCCAGCCTTCTAGATTACCATAAATTGCTAGGGGAAAGTTCCCTAAGGCGAAGTGAATTGGAAGGAGGTTGGCCAAGTTTTGGAGTTACTATGTTCAGGGGATTTGTGGATATTCGCCTGGTTGTATCCATCAGGGATTGATATGGACAAATACTTAAGATCTCATCGGGCAGAGTTGCTGACAAAATAGGGGCATCTGATAGTGATTAACTATCAGGTGTACTAATTGGGATCGGTCAGGTTTCATCACTGACTGATTGGGAATGAATAGCATGTTGTGAGGTGAGTGATGCCACCCGCAACTAGCGAATCAATCAGTTGGTGAGTGACCTGCCTTAATGGGTGATAAGTCCCATTACCTAAGCAGGTCGCTAGCCAAATATGGTTGGTTCACATGGACTGAGAGGAAAAAATTAGGGACACGTTTTCTGACTCTTTCCATTTTAGGTCTCGAGGATGTCCAACAATGGAATCCTAGCCAGGATGGGGAAGACCATCGCTGCCAAGAAGAGGATGGGTGATTCAACAGCAATAGCTGCCGTTTTATTGAAGAGGTTTCAACTGAGGGTTAGACAGCCGAATTCCCCACTATAAATTCCCTAGGGTTCACTATAATAAAAAACAGATAATTAGATAATAAAAAATAACCATTTGACATATAGTTTGAAGAGAAAACTATCATCAGCTTCCATTGTACTATTCTGTCTCAAGGATACTATTGCTGTGTGCAATTTTGGAAGACTCTTGGAGAATAGAGTAAAGATCCAAGCGGGGATCTAGAGAAGAAGGAGTTACAATCAGGGCTAGCTGCTGACTGTGTGTTGGGCCAAAGAGACTGTCACCAGGTATCTCAGCAAAGATTGGGTTGAACAGAATAAGGGTTTAATCCCTATGAGTATGACATCACAAGTATTTAATAAGGAATACTGACTGAGAGTTGGGCTGAAATATAAAAATTCATACTCAACTATGGATATATTCTTTATAATATTATTAATTATCAATTCATCCTACTATACAACGCGACGAAGTGCACAAGGAAACTGAACCTGTGCAGTATAAAGGTTACTAGGTTTTTTGCTGATAACAACCTTTAAGTAAATTTTTACAATGCCCAAATGGCACCCTACTCTGCAGCCCATTAACTCTAATGGGCTGCATGATTATAAGTGGAGAGCCATCTCCCTTGCAACTTTAGGTCAACTTAAGTGGATATTTCAGCCATCCAGAAGCCTCATTTACCCCCTCTGAAATAAAAGCATAAAATAACCAATTCGCAGTTTAATCTTATCAGATAAACTATGCCACCCTCATCATCCTCAACCCCTGGGTGAAAACCACCAATTTTTAAAGCAACTTGATCTTCTTATCTTGGCTAATTTACCACCCCTGAGTTCTCCTTCTTAGTTGCAAGCAAATACCTGCCAAATGCAGGCCTGGAACAGGACCAATTTTGGGTGGAACTTTCTCTACTACAACTTCCATACAACACAGCGCTGATGAGTGACAACAACACTTCATTAAGTTGTGTGTGACAAAATTTCCCCTGCTACACAAAATATATTATGCATTGCTCAGCTTCAGGTTTTCCTCAGGTCTAGAGGATTAAATGATGCCCTCCCACAGTATCTGGCCTTTTCTGAATGTCTCAGACAAATGTACAAGTCAGGAATTTAGATCTGATTTATAGGTTAATATGTCCCTAGTTGACCCATTGCTAGTCAGTCTAAACTCTTTTAATCCATGATAGCACTATAAGCAATCACAGATCCCTTACAATGATCCTTACAACCATCCTCAGACCCTCAATAATATTTTATCTAAGTATTGCTCCAGGGCTCTTGAACAACCAATTTGAAAAAGAGAAAATTAACTCTACCATTTGTGCATCTGAACATCTGTCTTCACCTCAAATGCAAACTTTTCAAAACAGATGGGTGGAGACTTAATCAAGAATCCTAAAGTAGCCTAAAATTGTGTTAAATACTGAATGACTGCATACCATGCTAAAGTCAGACATTTTTTTTTTTAGTACTAGATGGTCCCAACCCAAGGGGGGGGGATTCATCGATGTCTAAAGTCAGACATTCTGAGTCTATAATACAGCACCTCAAATTTAAAGTTGCCAACTGACGCCTTCCCCCCAATGGTTGAAAGCGTGGGAAGTGGCCAAAAATTGTAACCCCTAAAACTCACCAAACAATAAGAATGGCTGAAAATTTAACATCATATCATTACTACAACCAGTGGTAATGCCACAACCGCTTTTTCTACTAAAAAACAAAAGACCAATTAAAGACTCATGAGATTTCAACCTATAGGGTGGTGAACACCACTACCAAAAACAAGAAGTAAATCACCAAGATCCATTGTTACTATCAAACCCCGTTTTCAGGCTTCCTGATTAAACCCAAAAGATGTTTATAAATTCATTGGTTGGACTACAGAATCGCCATTCAATCCCTCAGCAGATGAAGAACTCCTTGCGCTAATCACACAGCAAGAAGTAATGGTTTTTCTGACATATCCCACGCCTGAAGGCCCCAGGACCAGATGGCATACCAGTCTAAGTGTACCTAGAAGATCCCATAAAGGTTAGGAAGCCTTCCCCCCATTTTTCTTGGCCCTCTTGGTAGAGTGTGAGTATTAACCAACTTTGTTGGCTTAATCATGACCCTTATCCATAAGAAAGCAAGCTGAGTGGGCCTCTCAAATTAGCGACCAATATCACCATTGAACACATATAACAAAATCACTTCTAATCTCATAGAAAGCCAAATGACTAATTGGGAGGCTCCCTCCTCAACCCCACTCATCATGAGTTCATCCTAGGGAGCTTTCTATGGAACAATTACAATGGGCTTATCATGAATCTGTCATCTAACTCATCACAAACTCACAGTTCATGATGATGAATATGAAAAAGCATATGGCAAGTAAATTAGAAGTATCTTAAAGCCTCCCTACCCAACCCCCACATCCCACTGTTAAATTCCAAGGTTTGCTCACTTGATAAAATAAATTTGCACATCTAATTGGGAAGAAGTTCAGCCAAAAGATCCTCTATTTTGCCAGTGTCTTATGATATTTGCCCGTTTGGAATATCACTAGACTTATTTGAAAAATCCAACTCATCTGGTCAATCATGGGCTTAATTTTCCCTACACATTTGGAAACTTCTACTGAGGCAGGCAAAGATACAAGCTGATATTTTGAATTGACAGCTTATCAACACTCTTCAAGAAAAGACTCTGATAAAAAACCAGATAATGAGCATTAACAAAATATATCTTTTTTAAGTATTATTGGATGCTTTCTCATTAGGCCAGGCGTCAGTATTTATACCTCTAGGGCATCTCCTAGCCACATAATGAGTACACAATTTCTGCAGTTAAATATTCTCAATCTCAGTTTGGCCCTTGAAGCAATATGATTATACCTATTTCTTGGATTATTAATGGCAAAATACTCCCATATTTGGGAAGCGTTTAGGGCAAAAATTGTAATACAAACATGCAAAATTGTCCTAGGATCAGCCCAATATTAGTTTCATCATACAGCTGATGAAATACAACTTCTGGGAAATTTGGCTTCAATTTCAATCAAATGATGTACCCCTAATTGGGACGTTGGTAGTCCTCTATCAATAGCACTAGGTACTCCCATTTGGTTGGTCCTTGTGCAAGTGCTATTGTGCCGATTACAAGGATTGACCTACAAAATATGCCATAAGGTAGGGCATTTATAATGAAATTATGATGCCAATCTTGTTAAGAATTAGTTCACGGGTTTTTAGATGTTTTTTAGCATCAATACCCAGATGATTTCTTAAAGAAATGGTCAATATTGCTCCTAACTACTCAGGACCAAATGTCAAGTTTGTTTCATTAATAATAAGATAGACTTATGCAAGGATGTTTAGCCTAAGCTGTCAAGAGGATATTTGGGTTAATTTGACATTGAGATATTTGGCCCAAATTGTATAATAGTAATTGACTTTTTTCGTGAAAAAAGTAATTGGCCCAAGTTTTGGGAGGATAATCCACATGATTTGTTGGTTCTCAAAGTATTTATTTTTGGTTCAACCAAAGAATTTGACACCCACCAAAATCTAAATGTAGATATCAACTCTTTATGACCAGTTTGAAACTAGAGTACTGGCTTTAACAGGCTTTATGGTGGTGTTTATGGTTGAACGTGGTCTCTGTTAAGTTGATCCACTGAGCCCAATCAATTCAACATAGCCTAGGATCCTCTCCTGGTCCTACTCCAAGAACAACTTGTAGGTGTTTAAGTTCATGGAAACCCCCTCACCTACTCTATAGCCTTTACTGATGACACAGTGATAGCAGTTATTTGTAGAAATAACCTAGACCTATACATCAAGGCCCTCAATACCTACTCCAAGGCATCCAATGAAAAGGTTAAATACTAAAGCCATTATAGTACTAGACATTACTCATCCTTCCCCTCACCCTTTTTGGTCTGGAACCTACCTGCACCACCTTTCGCCACATAGGTGTCCTCACCATCTCCCAAGGGGTCACTATCAAGGAAAAAAAGGATTGCTTATTGGATGCGATGAACTTTCATATAGCTAGCTGGAAATTCTGGTGTATATTTCTACAGGGACGATCCTTGATGTCGAACGTTTATGCTATCAAAGGTCTGGTTCCTCACTCATGTCTGCCTCTTTTATAGACAGTTTTTACTTGAGTTTGAACGTGATACTCGAAAGCTGTATATGGGGAGCCAACCACCCACTTACTACTCTGACCATGATATCCTAACCCTTCAATGAAGGTGGTCTGTGTTCTATTGAACACTAGATCTCACGCCACCTCAATAATGACAGGGCTACATAAGCCCATCATCTGCTGGGATATGACTTCATTGCTGCAATATGGCTCTAGCCTTACGCCAGGATTTATCAGCCTCCCTAGGACTCCCTCATGACTCGCCAATAACTGTCAAAGAATGGCTAACAAACCAACTAGGCCACCAACTCAAACCCTTATTGAGTTTTACTGGAACCAGGCACTCCTTGCCTAAATCAGGTAGGAGCATGAGTATAACATGCTTTCCCTCACAAAAGGAGTGGCCCTGGCATCATCCCCACTAACACCCCTGTTAAGTTTTTAGCTGATGGTTCAATCTAAATATCTTAGCAACGAAATCAAAATATAAACTCGCTTTTCAAATAAAACTCCTGCTTGTAATTGGGAAGTAGATTCTCCAGTAATCCTTGATAATAGCCAAGTAACTCCAGTACGCTCACTGTTCTTAAGTCTACTGGCATCAACAAATATGAGACCTTCTGTCTTCATACAAAATTAGAAATTTATTCCTCTACAATTGGGACTACTTCTCCAGCAGGCAACTAAGTACTTCTCTTTGGGAAGAATAAACATACACAACTATCTAATCTAGATATAACGGCAACAGATACAAATATCAGACTGATGACAGATGGATAACAATAATTAATAAACTAAGCAACATCAATTATTAATGATCAATAAAATGGTAAATGATGATTATTTGATTGATCAATGTTTTATTAATCAGCCAGGCGCCAGTATTATATACCTCTTGGGCATCTCCTGACTGAACTCATCTATTAGATGAGTTCATTCATATTATGCCAATCCTCTGCTAGTCATGGCAATAATTATGAAAAATCCTCAAGTCAATTTGGCCCATGAATTGACTAAAAATAACAATTGTTTCAGCTCAATTGAAGGCAATTTTACTCTCATAATTGGGACGACTTTGAGTTTTAAAATCAACATCAAAATCTTCCAGATTAGAGCTATGTCATAATTCAACGTCTAACAATAAATGGGGAATAAAACATATATGATCATAAAAGATGACACACCCCAATTTGGGACGTCGGCACGCCTCTCAATAGCACTAAGTACACCCATAATTGGGATGTCTATGTTTAAGTGCTTAATTATTGATTTCATTAATCAAACCCAACTTCCACCTTAGTGCATTAAGATTAATGCACTAATTTAGGAGGTGCAATTTAGTTAATGCCATGGGACCACCTTGCACCCAAGTGGACCCATAATCAGCCATAATATTATTATATCATGGCTATTATTAGCTGCAATAATCAGGACAATTTAGAAAACTTTTCTCTCTCGTTGCAATTACTTTTGCAACCCATTCAATTCAATTCTGAATCTAGTTTGATAATCTCACAGAGGAGATTAGTCTGCACCCATGTCAGGGAGAAGTTATCAAGTAAGGCAAGAGGAGCAGGTGGTAGGCCCGTGGCCTCAAACGTTCAAAAACGCCCCAGAGAAACTGGCGGAATAGAAAGAAATTTTTAAAAAACTGGCGGTCACTATTTCCCCAGAAATCCTCGCTTGGCAAGCACGATGCAACCAGTACATCAACACGCCGCAATCCCAGCCACTTTCATCAGTGGAATATGGAGTCTGCATGTTTCTAGACATCCAACAAACGGCTTTATGGGAAAAATTTTGTGGGGATATGCACACTTTTTTCCTGACCGCGGTGTATGTCGCACCTCACTCCATGTCATGCAGTTGGCTGGACCTAGGTTTTGAAAACAAGGAGGCAGCAGATGAGGCTGCTGCAGTGCATGTAGTGATCAACCTCCCCGAAGAACAATGGGTCATCAAAACCAAACGCACCATATGGACAAAATCCAACCATGTTTTCCTCACATTTGACTTTTTGCCTACTACAGTAAAACGTGACATTTTGGAGCAACACCTGAAAGATGGTCTCACCTTCTATGGCGAAATACAATCTTTTGAGATGCAACGCTTTATGCTGATGCCACACCTGTGCACCAGCAAAGCCATCACAGTTCTGACCCCAACTGAGGAGATCACGAAGGACCTAACCCAGATCCCGCACTCCACCTTTTATTAATATTGAAGGGCATACCACCCACCCTTTCCAGGTAACCGTGGACAGCGCGCCCTCCATCTGCACCCACTGTGATGCATTCAGCCATAAGGCACACGCATGCCCCACCAAGGAGGGCGTCACATTCCAAGAGCACCCTTCAGCAGCCATGGCCAGTGGAGAGGCGCACTATGAACTAATTGCAAGCACCAAAGAGGCTTTCCCGTGGGGAGCACAAGGCTTCTACCTACTGGTAAAGCCTATTTCCCTGCAAGAGCGGAAGAAGGCCAAGCAGGCCCGCAGGGCTGCGGCCAAGGAAGCAGCCAAAGTCAACACCGCTATCCCACACTCCAACGCCAGGAGGACATCGAAACCTTCGTGGTGGAAGCAACTTGGGAATCCATCAACCAATCAGATTGGGAAGCCCATGCTGATTGGGCCACCCAATCTGAGGATCCAATGGGGAACTCAATCTCACCCAATCTTTGCAACTAAGCTCTGGTTGAAACTGACTTGGGGCCCATCCTACCTAAAAAATTTATTTGACCTTCTTAACGGTGCACCAAACTCATCTGCACCGCAAAAAATTTGTCCAATGTTGGGGAAACAAAAAGTGAAGCCAAAAGCCAACGCGAACCTTTCTGCTAAAATCAACAAAACTACTGATAGTGTTGCTGCAAGCACCCGCGCTGCCGTGAAGGCCTGTGGGGATCTAGAGGAGGCTAGTGGGCCTGGGTGCCCACCCCCTCACACCTAAGGTGCGATGGGGGAAACCTTCACTTTAGGGACATAGAATATCGCCAGACTCAAGGCCTCGCCATCCTGGGCTAGGAAACTGAGTCTTATATAACAAAATTTACCCGTGGATATCCTGGCCATCCAGGAGTCCCACTGTCTCTGAGGTTCTGAGGAGGCATGGAAAACCATGCTCCTCCCATCCCTATCCTTTTGGACAGAGCACTATGGGGTGCTAGTTCAAAGAAACAATTTCTTCAAATTTTTATTGTCAGAAACCTTCCTCAATGGCCGAGTCCTCATCGTCACTTTCTCATGGGCCAATGTGGCACATGCTATCATCAACATCTATGCCCCAACCTGTGCATGAGAGCGTCAGGAATTTTTCTCATTGGTCAAATCCCTCCCGCTACCCCCAGACCCTTTCATAGTCAGCGACATGAACTGTTGGCTAAACACACCAATGGACCATTGGCCTTCCTCCTCCCACGCCCCCCAGGGTCACATAGAACTTCGCGTTCTAAAGGCCACCCTTGGGTTAATGGATGCGCTGCCATGGCAAGCCCCGCTGCCCAAAAACATGATGTGCCCCCATATCCACAACAGCCAATTAAGGTCCATGTCCCGCATTGACCTTATCCTTACGCTGGCGAAATTCCAACCCCATATTTTCCTCTTCAAAACAACAAAAATGGAATTCTCTGACCACTGACTGGTCTTGATAACCTACCACCTACCTGTCACAGTGGCTAAGGCCCCACATTGGTGCAAACTCTGCCCCCCCCCCAAACTTGCATTGCTAGGATTTTCCAGATTGGTGGAATCAGCAACTTTGGCAAAAGAGTTTGTTGCACCATTTTACGCGGACCCCATCTCCACATGGGCAACCTTCAAAGAGGATACCATCTGCCACTCTCGTCACCTCTCCTCCAGATGCTCATGAGCCATATTGGCCATCATCTCGTGCACTCTGGAAGAGTTGGCACACCTGGAGTCCAACATCCCAGCTACAGGATACAGCCCTGCATGGGGCCGGAAGTGGATGGAGGCAGCCGCCCACCTCAACGCGCTCAAAAGGCAACACAAACATCAGGTTTGTGTTCAGTACAGGGCCAAACGCATTACAAAGGGTGACAAGTGCACCGCATATTTTCTTAAAAAAAACTGCACCGTGCCAGAGTGTGGCCTGCACACAGGTGCAAAGATCAGATGATTCCATCGCGGATATGCCAGCTGAAGTGGCAATCAAAACACAGAAGTATTACTCCAAGTTAAACCAATTCAATTCAGCCAGCTGAAGTGGCGGATTTTCTTGACTGAGCCAACATCTGCAACGTTTCCCGATATCCAGAAATAATGAATTTGATTACTCCAAACGAATTACGGACAGCCATCCGCGGTGCACCAAACCGGAAATGCTCAGGCCCAGCTGGCATTCCATATGAATTTATAAAAAGTACTTCATATATATACATCACTACTGCTTGCCTCACTTAACCAGAGCCTTTTGGAAACGCGCCTCCTACCAGGAGGACAAGAGGCCTTCACCATCACACTCTTCAAGAAAGGGGATAAGCTAGACTTAGCCAACTGGCGCCCCATTTCTTTAACTAACATGGATACAAAAATTTTAACAAACATCATGGCTAACTGTTTAGGGATTGTAGCATCTGCCACCATCTCCCCAGAACAATTCAGTTTCATACCCAGAAGGTCGATTTGGGACAACGTCACTCTGTGGCTAACGCATGCCAGTCCACAGCCTCTGGGGCACTTGTATTCTTGGACCAACATAAGGCCTATGATAGAGTAAACTGGGAAGACCTCAGGGCCTGCCTCCTTCAATTCCGCTTACCCCCTCACTTCATCAACTGGGTGATGCTGCTCACGGAATCTGCAACAATGGCAGTGCGTGGCCCTGGCTTCCTAACGGAAGTAGTACGCCCTCAAAGGGGCTTGCGACAAGGGGACCCCCTCATCCCACTCTTATACAACTTCAGCCTTGACCCACTACTTCAAAACGTGAATGCCCAACTCACTGGGGTCCATGTACCAGGCCAAGCCCCAGTAAGATGATGGCGTTTGTAGATGACTGTGTGGTTGGGGTGTCTAATAATAAAGATGCACGCACACTTGAAGCTCTCATCCATGAGTATTCCCGGGTAAGTAACGCTGCACTGAACGCTTTTAAAACCAAAATCATCCTCCTTGGTCGGTCTCAAAGCTGCTGGGCCCCAGCAACCAGTGTACAGCCTGGCCCATCTGCTCGCACACGTGCTCGCCCTCCCAGCTCACCCCACACCGCCCCACTGGTGCTCCCCTTCGTGCCACGCCCTACCATAGGGCTGGTCCGCCATCTGAGCGTGTGGGTGGAGGCAGGCGGGTACGCATCAGCAGTAAAGGAGAGTCATATTCTAGACAACATGATGAAGCGCATCACCTCCCTCAGAGCCCACCCTACTTCCCTTACTGGCAGGGTTGTTTTGCCAACTCTATGCTCCTCTCCAAAGTCTGGTTTGGAACCCACGCCATCCCCTTCTCCCCAAGCTTCTTCAAATCCTTGTATGCCCTGCTGTAAGGATGGCTTTAGTCAGGCCGCCCTTCACCAGTATGGCTAGAGGTCATGTTTGGCCCTCATCATCATAGTGGCATGGGCCTGCTTGACTTCAGAGCCCATGCTGCCAAGATCTTGGGTACCTGGATTGTGGCCATCACTGCCCCTACGCTCCCCTCCCAACACTGGTCCCGTGCAGCCCGCTCCAACTTCTTCCGCGCCTTGGGCCTCAACAATCCATCGAACCCTCACTCCCTGATAAAATGCCTGGCTTCACACCTTTCTGCCACAGGTCCTCACAGGACTAAACCCACTACAAACGAATCCTCCTCTCCATGCGGAGCGCTGAGTGGAGAATTTGTATTAGCAGACATACAGCCCAGAGAGGCCGCCCCTCTCCTCAGTTCACACAAGAGGTACAGGAGCTACCCATCCAAGATGGCGTGATCCCCACACAGCCCCATGTCCTATCCAGGGTGGACTACCTGGACATGATGGACATCCCTTATTCCATTGAGACCCAAAAAACTATCTGAAAATATGCACACCATCCTCTGTTGCAGCCTCAAATCCGCTCCCATGTGTGGCGCTGCCTGAGGTGGGTGTACCATACGGCCAAGCACTCTAACGCTTTACGTTCATCCTGCGTCATGTGTGGCCAGTATGGAACGCTGTTCCACCGTCTGGAGAAGTGTCCTACCTCTAAAATGATATGGCGCGAAGTTCAACGTTTGCTAGGCCAGGATCAAACACATCCCTTCAGTCTGTCAAGAAATATGTTTGCTTTATCAATGGCCTCTCCCCTTCCACCCTCCCTCCATGCTCTGGTGGTTGCAATCGCCATGTGGACTATCCACACGATTGTTTTGGATGCCATCGCAGGCTCCACCCCCACCCTCCCAGAAGCTGTCCACAGATTCTGGTCTCATTTGGTGGACCACTTTCAAGCATGGATGTTTGGATACCTCCCACCACATCACTGACAGCTGGTCTCCTCCTGGTTCCCAGTTTGGTTTATCAAATCAGACCCCTTCCTCCACACATGTTCTTTTGTGGCTACGGCCCCTTCACACGTTCCCTCCCCCTCCCCATAAGTGGCGTTCCCGCTGGCAACAAGAGATAGCATCGCTTCTCTAGGGTGCCTTCCCTGTTACTAAGTTTTGTCTCTTCTGGGTCAAATTTGGAAGTTTCCGTCCCATGGTCGGCCTTCCCTGCAATAAGTTTAAATAATCAGGACAATTTAAATAGAATTGAGGTGGTTTTGGAAGGAATTTAGTTATGCAGATAAATTGGGAAATATCAAAGGATCCATTAACGGGATTAATATATTAGTATTGATGGTTTTCTCAAAGGGTTTATTTTTAAGTCAACCATCAAAATCTAACATTTCCCCCACTTGACTGAAATATAAACCCTGAGTTTCTCAATTCTCTCTTCATATCTGTAAACAACAGTACTTCACCAAATCAGAAATTCATCACTGCTCTTTTACCTAAACAACGTTGTTATTTTGAATAAATTGGACTAAACATTTTTATGAATATGTTTTAGATTGTTTTAGAGTCATGGATAAGTATCTTGTTATTTTTTTCCAACTTTAATGATGTCCATTTGGTCCTGTTTTTTTCATTCAGCTACTAGATTGGGCCAAATTTGCGCACAAAGATGAAAAAATAGTTTCTGAGTCACCTCCCCCCTCAAAGTGGAGGAATAAAATTTGTTTTCTTATCTATCAAAATTTACAATTTTCTTATTACTTGGAATACAAAATCTTATTCTTTTTTGTTCTATGTATATAGATAATAGATAATTTTTTTCTATTACTACTATCATATATTTTTTTCTTATTATTATTATTTCCTTAACTATACTTTTCTAATACTTTTATATACTTATGTTTGAGTTTTTCTCTTCTAATTGGGCCACTTCTTAAACTTCCTTAGGAATTTAGCATGGACTCAATTATATACATGACCCAAATTTTTCTCCTTAATAGTGTAAGAAAAGTTTGAAGTTTTCTCTATAACTTTAAATGGGCCAACCCAAATGCAATTTAACTTGTGAGTTCAGTCTGAACCATGGGTATTACAAAATAATACTTCATCCCCCACAGCAAATTTGGGCAGATCATATCAGATTTTTTGATCTTTTTCATGTTGGGCCTTACAAAGTTCGAAGTTATTATCAAAAGCCTGGTCTTGCAGTTTAATTAAGGTTTCTGCAAGCCTCTCAACATACTGAGAATATCTCAATTCTTGGGGTTCTTGTAGCAAGGAAGACAACAATGGTGGTAAGGCTGGATGCTTCCCCTTTTCTTTTTTACAATGAGAATTGGGGAAGCCCATGGACTCTTGGATAGCATCAACATACCATGGTTGATAAGTTCCTTAATTTCTTTTGACACAACCTCTTCAGCGGTTTTTGAACGCCCAATCAGCCTTAACCAGATAGGTAAATGGTCTTTAGTATCAATTGTATGGGTCACTCCTCTTGCGCATCCAAGGTCAAAATCATCCTTAGCGAATATCTCATGGTATTTCTCGAATAATCCTCAAAATCAGCCCCTTTCCTGATCATTTAGTTCCCCTAAATTGGCCACAGGTATGACATTATGCACATATTCCAACTCATCATCATGAAGCCCTAACTCGTCCAGGGTTCCAAAATCGTGGAAAGATTCAATCTCCATTATAGGAATCAATTGGAGATAGGCAACCACCTGATGCTTTTTGATATAAATTGGCCAATTCTGCATATTTGCACAGAAAACACTATTTTTTGAAGTCCAGGAATAATTATCCCAGGCGCCACATTGGGTTCAAGTTGAGTCTAGGACCAAGGTTGATAAACTTCGCCATAAAGTCCTTCTGAGATTTTAATTGTTAGCCCATTCAGGACTACTGCCTGCATTCCTGAGTCCATAGTTAGCTCCTTGTTTGCTTGGAGGGGTATTCCTTTAGACTTGTGGATTTGCGTTGGCAGGGCCTTGACACAGCACTTTGATTTATGGTATTCAATGTGGATTATTCCATCTTAATAGGCCAGATTAATGAACAGATTAGGCTTCTTTAGTCCTAATTTCTCGTTTTTTGTATAATAAATCAGGATGGTTTGGTTCAAAATAGTTAAGGTATCATCCTTAAGGCTGGTGACCTCTCCATATCTCCTCATAAAATCAGTGCCAATAAGGACCTCATAGTTCTGATTCAGCAAGACTATAGCTGGAGCGGATACTACTATAGACCCAAATCTTATAGGTAAGGCACTATATGCCCCTAGAGCTCTGGTGGTATGTGTTTCTGCAGTGCCATATTCTTGATCATGTGCAACATCTGAAGCTATTCCCAACCTCTTCACCAATTTAGTGCAGATTATATTTAAAGGAGCTCCACTATCAATAATGGTCTGAACACGGACCTTATTGACGGCAATATCAGCATAGGTACACTCAGAGTATGGTTCATAAGTGTTTATTAAGTATATAGATTCAGAGTTTCCCAACTTCAAGTGTGATTTGAGGCAAGAATGTATTTCAGGGATTTTTTCTGCCAGAGTCTGCATAGGGATTGTGACCTATACATCTTTTAGGGAGGGCAGGTCATGATAGTAGGTAGTGTGAGGATCAAGGCCATGGTCCATAATTTGCTTGGCGTATGGTTTGGCCACCTCTATTCGGGCCTCTTCTGAGACTTCACCTGATTTTTGGCCTTTTTGGGATCTGTTTGCAACCATATGTACATCGTCTGCCATAATATGATGTAATGAATCTTTGCTAATCAAATTGAACACAAAAAGCTTGCCAGGATGGGAGGAATGTTTTTGGTATGATAGGTGAGTAGTATAGCATTCTGCCTCTACTCCATCTGCCCTTTTCCCAAATCTGTGTCCTTTTCGACTTTGTAAGCCACATTAACTCCTGTTTCCCCATCTATTTGGGCATATCACTTGCTGGCAATGTGTCCTTTTCTACCACAACGATGGCAAGTGATAGCACTAGATTTGGGACGGTCAGGTTTCTGCTCCTTGGGATTCCCATTTCTTTCTTGATTGTGGCTCATATTACTAATTTTATGTTGAGGGTGCACCCGTTGTGAATTGTTTGGCTAATTTGGCACATCAACGCTTCTTGCACAGCGGCGTAAATAGTCCACAAGTATATTTGTCTCCATATCACGATTAAAAGCATGAATCATTACTCGTTCTAAATCATGATATGGCTGTACAGCATGTTTCATGGCGATTAATGCATCATATTTGGTCATAATGTTTGCTCCAAAGAGTACTTGAGCTTCATGGTAAAATTGATCAGCAAACTCTTTGATAGACTCATTAGGTCTAAACTCGATATTTAAGAGTTCCATCTTTTGGGTTGACAGCTTTTCAGGCCCACCAAATTCCTTAATGACAGCCTGTTGGGCCTCGTTGTAAGATCAATCTTCCCCTAAATAGGTCATTATGAGGTCTACGCTGTGTGAGCCAAGACAATTGATGAGTGCTGTCGCCTTTGCATGATTGGATGCTCCTCTCATGGCCTTTTCAAAAAGCTTCAAGAAGTAGTATACATTGCCATCTTTATTGGATTTTGGAAAATTACGTGGTTTAAAGTCATCTCTGCCTGAGTCCCTAACTGGAGAGGCAGTTTCACTTCTTAAGTTTAACCAGCTTGGGGAACCTTTGGGAAGAATGGGATGCTGCGAATGACTTGGAGTGGGCATAGAAGTAAGAACTTGTGGAATGGTTTATGTATTTGATACATCCATCTCATAATCTTCATCTGCCTCGTGATAATCATCTAAGTTGCTCGACTCTGTTTTCCAAAATTGGGACTGACATGGCTTCTTAAGCGCAATTTAGCGTGCCTTTGGCTGCTTCATCATTCTCCCTTCCCCAAGACTGGTTGCACATTTGCAACTATTAATCTCATGATACTCCATTTCCTTGTTAGCTTGAGTGAGATCTGCTTCAGCTAATGTCACTTGGGCTGAAAGTGCCTTCATTTATTCTGACATTCTTGACATCCTTGTGTTAGAAAGCGCCAGTCGACTCTCCATATTGGTTTTCTCTTCAAATAAAATTGTATTGGAAGTACGGAGTTCAGAAATACTTGACCATATGTTAACTATTTTAGCCTTGATATCTGAACTATTTGATTGTTCTACTGTAGCAAGAGGTAACTGGGCTAAAGCTTCGATATCTCTTTGGGTAGCTGAAAATTTGGTCTAATATAATCTTCCAATTTGACATAATTTTCCTCCAACTCTCAAAGGGTTTTTCTTGAATCTTGGCCCTGTTGTAAAAGGTTTTTCATATTGGCTGCAACATAATGAACTGCGTCTCAAGTTTGATGCAGTAGTTAGTGATACCTGTTTCCACTGACTTGAGAATCCCAAATTGTTCAGCACTTGTGTAGCAATCTTTGGGACGCCTTCATTAAGTTTAGTTATCAACTCATCAATTCAGCCATGGGCTTCTGCTGCAGCTTCAGTGTTTGAGTTGATTGCTTTGCGTACTTCTGCAAAGCAAGTATCCAAATTCTCTAATAAGTAAGCGTGGGCTGACCGTTCCTCATCTTGAATACAATGAAGGTGAGAAAGCTCAAGATTTTGACGTGCAAAGATGCGTTGAGCATGCTAATAGATGGTTGTACAAAATTAACTAAATATTCATATGTGTTGGCCTGACTCTCCTGAAGTCTTTGGGCCAAAGCAGCCATGGTGGCTTCTCTATATTTATAATATATTTCGTTCTTCAGTGCTTGATACTTCATATAATAAAATAGACCAAAGCTCAGGTCAATTGTTGAAGAACCAACCTGGTAGCCTCAAAACAGGGTTTCCAGCATTTCCTTGATGTTGGTCTGGGTAAACTCGGCCAGATTAGAAGGTAAAGTGGGGCCTGTTCCAGTCGCTATTAGCTCTAATGAGTACTTGTTCCCCTCCTCATTGTTGGAACAATTTGATGTAAAATGTTAATGAACTGAACATAACTTGTTTCCATTTCATTGTCGCTGTACTTTTGGGAAAATTCTGAAAGCTGATCATCCATATTCATAGCAAGGTAGTTGTTTTTATTTTCTTTGAGTGAGCACCAAAATGTTAAGTGTTCAGCTGATGGTTCAATCTAAATATCTTAGCAACGAAATCAAAATATAAACTCGCTTTTCAAATAAAACTCCTGCTTGTAATTGGGAAGTAGATTCTCCAGTAATCCTTGATAATAGCCAAGTAACTCCAGAACGCTCACTGTTCTTAAGTCTACTGGCATCAACAAATATGAGACCTTCTGTCTTCATACAAAATTAGAAATTTATTCCTCTACAATTGGGACTACTTCTCCAGCAGGCAACTAAGTACTTCTCTTTGGGAAGAATAAACATACACAACTATCTAATCTAGATATAACGGCAACAGATACAAATATCAGACTGATGACAGATGGATAACAATAATTAATAAACTAAGCAACATCAATTATTAATGATCAATAAAATGGTAAATGATGATTATTTGATTGATCAATGTTTTATTAATCAGCCAGGCGCCAGTATTATATACCTCTTGGGCATCTCCTGACTGAACTCATCTATTAGATGAGTTCATTCATATTATGCCAATCCTCTGCTAGTCATGGCAATAATTATGAAAAATCCTCAAGTCAATTTGGCCCATGAATTGACTAAAAATAACAATTGTTTCAGCTCAATTGAAGGCAATTTTACTCTCATAATTGGGACGACTTTGAGTTTTAAAATCAACATCAAAATCTTCCAGATTAGAGCTATGTCATAATTCAACGTCTAACAATAAATGGGGAATAAAACATATATGATCATAAAAGATGACACACCCCAATTTGGGACGTCGGCACCTCAATAGCACTAAGTACACCCATAATTGGGATGTCTATGTTTAAGTGCTTAATTATTGATTTCATTAATCAAACCCAACTTCCACCTTAGTGCATTAAGATTAATGCACTAATTTAGGAGGTGCAATTTAGTTAATTCCATGGGACCACCTTGCACCCAAGTGGACCCATAATCAGCCATAATATTATTATATCATAGCTATTATTAGCTACAATAATTGGGACAATTTAAATAGAATTGAGTTGGTTTTGGAAGGAATTTAGTTATACAGATAAATTGGGAAAGTTCAAAGGATCTATGAATGGGATTAATATATTAGTATTTTTGGTTTTCTCAAAGGGTTTATTTTTGAGTCAACCATAAAAATCTAACAACTCCCTAGTTCACAATTAAGTTGATTGTTATCTCCTGCCTCCACCTTTTGGACAAACCCTTGATGCGCCTTAACTCCTCAAGCTCCTACCCCTACCTATAATGTGATCTCAGGGCACTCTGGAAGTAATCAATCACCCTATTTTCTCATCTAAAATGTCAAAGATGGTGTTGCAAGTGCTTCACTGCTCATACAGAGCAAAAGATAAAATAGTCCCACCTTTCAGCACAAGAAATGCCCGTGATGTGCCAATCCAATTTACACCCACTTCTACCATTTCTTTACCTGCCCCTCATCACCCCTTATGGAGCAATGTCTGAAAACTCCTCTGAGAAGAACTCAATGTTGAAAATCCAGTTCAGGACATAGAGTTTGACTACTTGCTCCCCAACTGCCCCAAACTTTAAGAGTCCCAGTGTTTGGTGTAAGAATATGGACTATTCATAATTTGTACCTTCATGCCACTATTTGACTTCAACCAGTGGACGCTGCCCACGTGATCTTTTAATTACAGGTCAATCTGAGATGGACCTGGGAGTATAACCATGTCACAATGGGCCGATAAGTCAGTTTGAGCAGACCTCTGGCTAAGAAAAACCCTTCCCAACACTTTTTGGCACCTTACTTATCTCTGATTTTTCTTTAACCTCTTAGAAGCTTAGGCGTGATTAAATAAAAATTAGTGAATTCCCCTTCAGTTTGAAACCACCTAGTGCTAAAAAAGAGATATTTATGCCTCAATGACCACCCCAACAACTTTTTTAAGGTGGTAATCAACCTTTAATTGATGTGTTTAATGTACAAATAGCAATTTAAGAAAGCGAAAATTACTTGTACTTTTTGGTTTGTAAATTAATAAATATGATAAATTCTGGATCCATCAAAAAGACAAGAAGGAAGAAAGGAAAAGTCAACACTTTGCTTGAGGCTCTCTATGCTGATAATCCTAATACAACTCTAACTACACATCCTCCACTGGAAGATTATAGCTGTTTTGTTCTAATATCTCCTAAAGAAATCGATATGCCTGATAAGCCATTGTTCAATAATACTAAATAGACCTCTTTTCTCTCTATCTCTCATTACCTCTATTTATTATGTACCTCCTCTTTTCATTCCTCCATAAAAAATTAGATGTATTGTACATAATCTCAAGTTTTTTTCTAATGTTAACTTGAAATTTATAATTGATCCGATATCATTGCCAGACAATTGGATTTTTACTAGGTGGTAAGAATGCCTTGGTGAAAAAATAGTCCGAGTTTAAGAATAATCTACCACCAAACTATCAGTGGAATGGCTCTGATTGGACATATTCAACTCCCAACTTTTTGGCCAAATAGTTGGCATGTTGTTATTTCAGCTCCGCTGAACCCCTGGCAGAATAGATAAACTCCCTTGGATGTACGCCCCAGCATTAACTCAAATTTAATGCCGCCTAAAGAAATACCACTCTCTATTATAGACATGAAGGGGGTTCATGGGATGAAAATATCTCATCAGCTAATCGTCCATAAAAAACCTCTGGAAATTGGCTGAGGTGAAAATACCTTAAAGATGGATGATTGGAGGGATCATAATAAAATGTTACCCCATGGTTACATTATCCCTACCCTGGACCCAATACCAATAATTCAGCTTTATCAAAATGAAACGCCTCTGGAGAGCTAAGATAGGCCAAATCGTCATTTTACCAAAATGGGGTTCCCCCTTGCCTATTATGAATCCTCACATATTCCGCTATTAGCCAACCAGTAACCTAAATAATGGAAGGCTTAATCTAATAAAAGATCCATTAATTTACTAATAACAAGTGCTATTGTTATTCAGAACTCCATTATAAAAAATTTATATATATATGCAGTTTAGAGTTACCTCAAAAACGTAAAATAGCAGTCAAAAGGTTCAATACTCCTAAAACTGCTTTAGTGTTAAGATCCTAGCCCACACAGCACCAGTGAGCTCAAAACTTGCTAGGATTACAACAATCATGGTGGTTTATATAAAAAGCAAACTAGCCTTGTCTTGAATCAAAACTTGATATTTATAAGACCGCGAGGACTGCTCCTGATTGAGCTATTATTTCTAGTTCAGTACAACCCCTACATTTCTAAGCTAGTTGTTTCTGCGCTGGCAGTAGCCCTTAACAATAATAACTACTACTTCCCTTTAGAACTAAGTTTCTGTAAGACTTTGGAGCTATTAATACAAGTAAAAATAATGCTATTATTGCAATACAATCTTCTTCTGATCATAAAAGATCAAAATAGAATAAGGAATAGACATACTTGCCTGCTTGAGTATCCAAATTCTGTTAATGTATGAAATATCTGGATCTTGGTTTAAGAACTAAACTTTTTCACTGCAAAAGCAAACAAAGAAGAGGATATTACATTTACTCTTCAAAGACCATTGAGATATTGTCAGGATTTTCACTAGTTTATGTAAACCCTTAACCTTAGGTTTCTGATTTTATTTTAAGTTCATTCATTTTGTTTTATACTTTATTATTAGTTTTTAATAATCAATGTCTATTTTAATTCAGCCAAATCTTAATTATTATTCTATTATAAAGTATTATGAAGATTCCATTATAACGCCAAATTTGTGACCAAATTTATTTGGGATAAATCGCCTTTCAGCACTCTACTGACTGATCTAATTAATCATAGCTTTAATCAAATAATCATTTTATTTGAAACATATAACGGCTAGACCTTGTACAAGAATTGCATCACCTAGTTAATGCAACACTATCCATTATGCGCCCTTGTCAAATGGCTTCCTAAAAAATACCAGAATGCACTATCCTAATCTAATTACAGCTCTTTTCCTGGTAAAACTCTTATATTTCATTCTTTATTTTTACCTGGTATTGTTTATAGTACCATTCATTTTATAAATAAACAACTTTACAAATCTTATATTAAATTTTAATTTAAAATTCTATTAATAGTGCTGAACCTTAATTTAGGCTAAGTCCCATTAGTCAGTCAAAAGCGACCATCCTGCCTGAGTGCATTGCCTTAGCAACGGAAGAGTTCCACTAATAAGAGAAAAAGATCTCAAATGTGCTTTAGTGACAAAGTACTCCACTTAGAAAATTTCTGATGCTACCAAGATTAAAAAGCTTGTAGCTTATGAAGAATCAAAACTATAATTTTACCCAAGAAATTCCAACAGATACTTCCACACTTTCAAGATTTTGGTTGACAATCAAATTTAGATCATTACACCCAAGAACACATAATGAAAATAATTTATTACATACTAGCCAATTTACCCATGCTTTGCTACAGTTTCTATAGAATCTCGAATATTCAAATTTATTAGTATAGATTCTTTAATATAGATAACAATTACCACTCAGCCAAATTTAATTGCTTAATTGAATCAACTAAAAATTACCAACCACTCAATTAACCTAACTGAACTTATCAAATCAACCAAAAAAATAATTACCCTTAAAACTAAACCTTGTCCTATTGATTCAAACAAAGGCCATCAACCACTCAGCCAAACAAAATAAACCTATCAAATCAATCAAATAACACCAAACTGCTACCCAAAACATCTCTTTATACTTAAAATCATTGAGTATGTGACAGGGTGTCAGCAAGAAGGGTCCCCTGGTCCCCTTTCCTTGACTAAAATGAGTATGTGATGGGAGGATTTTATAAATCCTTCCTCCAAATCACCTCCTCATCATCGATTCAGCCCTAAATAGGGCTGTCCCCAGTATAAACCCCTTTTGAAATGGCAACTGAAGTTGCAGCTGCCCCTGACAACACCATGTTGAAAAGCAACGTTAAATCTATTTTGGGCTCTTTAAAAAATGGTTTCCCTGGGCCAAAATTCCCTGAAGAATTTCCTTTTGCCATAAAATAGGAAATAATTGTGATGGGTCACAAGGTGATTGAATTAACCATGCAAGCCGCTCAAGTGTGTGGCTTTAACAGTGGTAAATCCTCAGAAGAAAAAACTGATTTTGTCCGTCTGCCAAGTTTACTCCTGTGGGTAAAGAATACCCTATTCAATTATATTGATGCAATAAACAAAGCAGATATTATTGATGAAACTATTATTACTCTCTTCAACCTTCAGCCACATTCAGGTGATATGCCAACTCCGTTCTTGTCTGTCCTGTCACGTTCCCTCAAACACCCAATTTGCCCCCCTTCCCCCTTGGTTATTCCAGGCTAGGGGAACATGGTCTAGCATACTAGAAGTTAAATCAGGTTTTTTAGCAATTTTTATTCCTTTTTTATCCTGCTTTTTATTTTTGTGTTGGCAAGAAGGGTCCCCTGGTCCCCTTGCCTTAATAAATGTGTATGTGACATATCTTCCAAACTACTAAATCGACTTCTACTTAACTTTTAAATTTTATTCAAGGTGGGCTGACATGGGGACAATACTGCACCAATTGAGGGAAACTCAAATGAATGGGAAAGGAGGATAAAATCTGAAAAACCTCCATGCGCTGCGTATAATAGGCCAGGAACTCCATGGACTGCCTTTGCTATTTGCTATCTCAGTTTGGGGCATTGGCGCGCAACGCCAACTTAGTCATAGTTTTCCCCTAACCAAAGTTCCTCTACCAGAATCAAACTTGGGGAGGTAGTGGTAGAGGTCCCTATTCTACCACTGGAAATTCTTTCTAACTTCTACTTAACTTGCCAAAAGTATTTTACTAATTAGGTGAACAAAATCAGGCAGGTTATTACAATATATAAAATTTAACATCAAGATACCCATGCTTCGCTACAGTATTTAAAGTTTATCTGATGATAAGCTCATATTGCAGCCTATAAGCTGTGCCAGCACTACTCTTGAGCCATGAGGGCAACAGCGGAACTGTTAGTCTGAGTGGCTGGTGAGCTGATTATCTTACTTAATCTACTTAAAACTCTAATTCTGATTTTTGTTTAGTTTTGGGTGAGCAATTTGGTGAATTATTTGATAATATTCGCCAATTCTCACCCACTCACCCAAATAGATTAACCTTATTAGACTCAATTAGCTTCAGGTGAGCAATTTGGCGAATTATTAACTGATATTTGCTAAATCTCACCCACTTGCTCAAATAGATTGAACCTATCAGACTCAAAAGTTTTTAGATTCAATAGTATTTGGAAATTCTCACCCACTCACCCAAATAGATTGACCCTATCAGACTCAAAGGTTTCAGATGTCAGTCAGTCAGTGAAATTTTTTATTAAGTAGATCCATCCACAGTAAAGTAAATCCTAGTCCAGGTTTTTGACATGCATAAAAAGGGGCCATTACTAAGCTTTTTTAAAATTTAAATTAAAAGAATATGATTTGAGCAAAACTCCTATTACTTATATCTAGATGCTCCTTATCTAGCAAAGTTTTGACGTTTGTGAGGTGAAAACAATATAGATTTTTTTATGGAAGAACCATCTAATATAGTAGGCTTGAATGTATAATTTATAAAGTTCTAACTTCTTATCATAGGATTGCAGCTGAGGACTCTATTGAAAATACGTCAATTTTTATCAGCATGGCCAATCTATTTAAGCCACATTAAGAACGTCCTTTGTCAAGTTCATACATTAGATGCTCCCTCCTAAGGTCACGTCCCTATTGTAAAGCTAAGATTAGAGAAGATTGGGCTTTACTTGCTTGAGGACTTTTTTAAAGTTTTTACACCTTCCATCCAAGAGCCCGTGGGCGTCGCCCCTCCTGCTTATATAAAAAAGGATGATAGCCATCAACTGTTGATGGCCTATCAAAATCCAAAATACAAAATTAAAACAAACAGATCTCCACATCACTTATTGATGCTTTTTTGAGAATTTCAACCAGCTAATATTATGTATACATGATGGATCTGGCAAGCTAGTATTAGCAAAAAAAACTATCTTCTGAGGTTCAGATTTATTGTTCCCAATAGTCAACAAAATAGAATTTTACTTACATAAATGCTTCATGGGTGATGTAACAACTCTGCTACTTTTAAATGAGTAATGGAAAGTCTTTTAGAATACTTTAAGCTAACTTTTGTGTTAATGATTTATGAGATATTATTATTTTCTCATTTATCTTCAACAGGTATATTGTCAATTATAAGGATTTTCAAACTATTTCTGAGTCTACAAAAGACTCAAATTTATCAAAAAAAACTTTTTAAATCCTGAAATGGAGTTCTATGGGCTTAAGGTGTCTACAAAGAATCTTACCTTTACCTAGTAAGGTTGACGCCATCAGAAGATTTTCTAAAAAAATCTTAGGGGATGTCCAGTTTTTAGGGGGATGGTTGGTTTATAATGACAATTCATCACCAATTTACTGTCTTAGCTGTTTGTAGATTCAACTTGATTAAAATGTACCATTTTAGTGACAAGTAGAATAAAAGAAAGCTTGTGATTCCTACGGACTGAACTAGACACTGATCCATTATGGCTCACCCAAAGTTTAAAAATCCATTTATTGCAATAGTATGTGCTATTCATATAGACGTGAGGACATCCTGTTGCGACATGATAAATTTTGGCAAGTCATCTGGGTTCTTACTTCAGTAAGACTCTGACTAAATATGTGGGAGTTTGCTCTGCTACCAAGCATGAGTGTTATGCAGTATTCATGGCTATTGCAAAGTAGATAAAGCCCCCTATAAGAGCCCAAACTAGCAGGTGGGACTTATGCTAAAGCATTTCTAAAATTGTGGATCTTAGTCTTTTATTAATGAGATATTCCCAGAAATAGTGTCAAAGATCAGTAAGGTAAAAATAAAGTTAGGGAACATATGGATTAAGGGATCCTTTATACTTGGCATTGAGAGATAACACAATGCACAAAAAGGGGAACATTTTAGAAGGCCCTTGCTTAATGAAACTTCCACAAGATGGAAATTTTTATAAACAGTGGCCAAATGCCATTTAATAGGGACCTATAGACTTTGCAAAATTAGGGATAAAATTTTCCAAGAATATTGAAAAGAGATGAAGTTTTGGGTTTTAACAATGTACAAATTAAATGGTTGAAAATCTCAATATTATGATAAGTTTTTTAACTTGATCGTTAGTTCATCTCTAGTAGATAAAGGCATTTGATGTAAGGATGATACAGGAAAAACAGGTGGCAAGCACATTGTAAAGGTGCAATGATAACACTGGATGGGAACTCAGTGGGCACAACAAAAGAAAAGTGCAACTGACAAAATAAAGTAGACATGCAGATATCCTGACTGTTATTAGGCTGAATGTGTTCAAGCTTTAATTGATATAATATAATGGGCATAAAGCTCGCACCAAGAACCAGAAACTAGCAGGTGTAACTTAGGACTAAAACAACGCTAAACTATTGGTGAAATGGCGGTTTTACTAACAAGAGAAATCTCTAGAAATAGTTCAAATTTAGAAAAAGATTAATGTTGGCATTTGTAATAATGAACGTTTCAAAATACTAAAAATGGAATGCCAAATCATTTAAATGTCTCCCTCCAGAATAAACCCTTCAGGAATTGGAAAGATTATTATATAATAGGCCCCTGCACTTAATTGGGTGAGGTTTTTAAAGGGTTCAAAAATCATCATCAAACAACTCCATCCTGTTATTAAGGATTGCAATTCTTACCTAGATCAATGGGAAGGTGAAAATTCAGAAGTCTCTCCAAAGAGATGACCATGGCTTGACCTTCTTATCGGATGAGGAGTGAAGATCCTGAATGAGGAGGACCTAGGCGTCCTATTCACCTCAGGGAACCAACTCAACCTATATATAGAGAACCTTTTACTAATAAGAATATCATGTATTTCTACTATCAATTTTATAAATTATTTACAACTTTGCAAAGTTACAATAATATTTTATCATAAACCAGGATAATTACTAACATAATGGACTCTGCAGAAGTGTAAGTACATTGCCATCGCCTCCCTACAGCCATTCCGCTCTTTAGTGACATAATGAAGGGATTCAAGTCTTCCTTCCTATATGCTCCAGGCACCCAAAATTTTTAAGATCTGGCTTTCTCATTGTAAAAAAGCTGAAACATGGTGATCAATACAGGGGTCCCAAGTGTATTCAATGAGAATGGAAATCATGAAACATGGAAGATAACTCAAGTAATGAGTCCCCTCCCTAAAATGGGGAGAGGATCATTACCTGATGAATTAGTACTTTTTTAAATTGAGGTACAACCTTTAAAGCAAGAGAGTCTAGAATTCTGGGTTCACCTTCTAATTAAATTCATCCATGCCTGATTGTAATCATATCTATCCACAAGCTGACAAAATATCCAATATCTTTTAACAACTCTTAGATGAGTTCTATTCCACTGCAATTTGATCTAGTCATTCATGAGCTATCACTGTCATATCTTATATGAGCAAACTCTATAGTTCAGCTACCTTGGCAATCAATGAGCGGGTTAGTGGGGTAAACCCATATCTAAGCCATTTGTACATCTTTTTATCCATCATTTCCTCCAGGTTGTAGGGCTTTACTACCAAGAGTTGTTAAGCCAGCTATTATTGATGCAGCGCCTAGATTCCAATTTGGTTAAATTTTATGAAGACGCTTCCACTTATGTTTAGGATAGTAGGGAAGCAATTAGGGATAGCTGTAACCTTATCAATGATGCTCATAATCAAATCTCCTTTAAAGGACTCTGAAATTTTGGCTACATGGAGACCCATCCTACTCAATAAATACAAAGTTTGTTATCCAAAGTATGCAAATATATACAGCACACCTCGACAGAAGCTGTTACTTAGACCTAGGCTTTGGAATCAACATTAGTGCAACAGTTTAATCAGTAGAAGCGTTGTTTGACCAACTGCAGCACAGGACTTCCTCCATCACTGAAGGACTTGAAGGGCTTTGGACCTGAGGGACTATAAGGGCCCAGGGTCCCACCAGAATTGGTTTCTGAGGGGCCCAAGTCCCCCAAGGTCCAAGAGGACTCAGAGGTTCTGAAAGTGGTGGTTGATGACTGGGTTCAGGGGCCTCCTGGACCCCCTGAGTTAAATGCTCTCATAATTGAAGATCTCATGTGAGGCGAGAGTTTTGAGAAGATAAAATCCTTTAAATACAAATAAATGAATCTGCACAAGAATGTGGAGTTTTCCCTGATGGTAGCCCAATCATTACCAACATTACCTTGGGGTCTTTAGACTAGGAAATGGAGAATGTACAAGCTTTTATGAAATTTTACTGAGAAATCGTTGAGCAATATGGAGCAGAAATATGCTAACTTAGATGCTCAAGTCAGCCATAGTGAGTCTGAGATTCTAAGCATAAGAGCCTAAATAAACCAAAAACTGAATCCAGTGCTCTTAACCAATTCTGGAAAAAATTACAGGGTGACTTGAAAAGATACAAAAACAAATGGACCAACAAGTCACACATGGATATCTTAGTCAGTGTTTATTAAACCTAGTCACATCATTATGACTGGCATAAATACCACCTCTGGACCATCAGTCTCCCTTTTTAAACCCATTTTAGGAACTATTTGTTCCTAGTCAAGAAAGCATTCCATTATTTATATATGCATATGAGAGTAATATGGAAGAAGCCACCAATCTCCAAAAAGTGAAGCATTTTCTCTTCTGCCTTTGTGTGGAAGCCTATGAGATTATGAACCCCACTTATGTGAAAACCAAACCTGGTCCCAGGTTAAGACCACTAGTGCAAGAGTTTGGAAGCTACCAAACCCTCCTAAATTAAAGAAAGCCTTTATTGTCATTTGCCTCAAAAAATGGAATACTCCCTATAATTTCTCATGTTGCTTTTATGCTAGCACACAGCTGTTGATTACTGCTAATTAAATTTCTATAGATGATGCCATCTTTACTGTCATCTCCACCCTTGAGTCCTAACCTGAAGTTCAGCTCCACATGATAGGCCTCAAATGAACCTTACATGTATATGTGAAATCAGGAAACTCTAATTGAGATTCCATAGGTCATCTTGAACAAGTACCTAGCCTCAGTTTGAGCCCCTTCTAGACCTAGAGAACACGCTCTCAAGACCAAGAAGAAGAACGTGCTTATTTGTTCCTACTGCAAGGGCTATTGGCACACCAAAAAGGAATGCTACAAGTGACGTTGAGAAGAGATGGAATACAAGTTGTCAAAAAAAGTAAATCAAAATTAAGATAGAGGCGCTTTGTGCTGATGTTTCCCCTACTATGCCTCTACCCAAATCTGATGTCCCTCAAAGAGGTTGTTTTTCCAGAAACTATTAAAAATGAGTTTTACAATTCTCATAATAAATACTTTCATACTGATTATTCTTCTGATGAGTCTTACATGTTTCTCACCTTAACACCCCAATTAACAGTCTGGTCGATCAGGCTGTGTTCAAGACCCATAAGATCCCTGTACTCGCCATTATTAACAATGAGTCTCTCATTGAACGTCATCTCTTCCAGATAAATGAGGAAAATTGAAATCGCGCCCAATCTTCCACACTATTTTGAATATGGCACTTCTGGACTCAGTGCACCAGATCTGTTGGGGCCTACTCCGCGCTCCCACTCAAGATCAGAAAGGTTTAAAATACCTCAGCTATAGCCCTAGATAACCAAGTTATGAGCTACTGTTAGGTATATAAATCCTTTGGAGTGCGACGTCATCATTCATTCTGTAGAATTATTTCTATTTCTACTTGTAACATACATTCCCTTGGTGTTAAATTGTGAAAGGATAGTAAGGAGCATTTAAAGTCTCACATATGTTTATTGAAGATGGAGAATTGAGACGATTAGATAGATTATCAAATCAGAGGTTCAAGTGTAAGACTACCGCCTCATGTAGTTGATAGATCTAAGGGGATGCCTATGTATCCACCAAATCCTAAAGTAATTTCCTAAGAGTCACAGGTCATAGTTGACACCCAGTTCCATTTAATTATTCTATCAGAAATCCTTTAGAGATCTAATGAGTCAAAAAAAAATAATCCACAAAAGAGTTTCTAACTTGCCCGGGTATTCTTGGCTCCTCATACATGACTCAATCTTTATATTGCTAGCCAGCTTAACTTTAAAAAGCTCACACAGTTGGACCCAATAATTTAATACCCTACTTATGCTTAGTACCTGTCAGCAAGATCATCTATATCCGTGATTTGGAAGCCTTCATGACTTTGGGTTAGAAGATCCTTCCACGTCGACGCTAGTCACAACTTCTTTGTGAGAAAGCCTCACCACAGAACAAAGAAATAAGACTGATGAGCTCTTATAGGAGTACTCTTATCTATTCTCCACACTCACATATGACTTTGACAGAATGAAAGGCACTGTACACAATGTGGAGACAGGAGGTGCTTCCCCTATATTCCCATAACCTTATTAAAAAGACAAGGTATAAGAGACCCAAAATACTACTAAGGTTGAGGAGTTTCTGACTTTAAAATTGATGGTGCCTTCTTGAATTCCCTAAGCATCTCCTCTTTTACTCGTTTGGAAAAATACAAGAGCCATCAGGTCGTTGTGGATTGCTGTAAGATCAATGTAGTGACCTTAAAGGATAGTATCCTCTTCCCAAAATTTTAAACTCTCTATAGGCTCTTGGCTGGGTCTAGTTTTTAGCAATGGATCTTGCCAGAGGTACTAGCAGATTAATTTACCACCTAAAGATCAAGCCAAGTGTGCCTTAATTTCATTCAGAGGTCTATTTGAACAAACCCACGTGCCGCAGGGGCTATATAATTCCCCTACCACATTCCAACATGCTATGGACGGACCCCTGGGTGGCTTGAAGCTGTCCTGTTTCATCCTATACCTCAACATATTAACATATTTCCAAAAATTTACAACAGCCATCTAGAGCACCATCATCAGGATATAATCGATTTTGAATGGCATCAAAGGCTCAAGCCCTCCAAGTGCTCATTTTTAGCCTAAAATGATATTTTTGAGGAATAAGGTCGTTAAGTGAGGAATCCAATCTTTAGCTGACAAAGTTACTGCTATAGAAAATATGATACTATACCAGAGTCTTAGGGACTTACAGTATGACTAGTTATGGTGGGGTATTATAGGCAATCTATTTCACCATTTGCTGACCCTAATAAACCTCTGGTGTATCTACTGCATAAGAACGCCCCTTTTGAATGGACCCCAGAGCAAGAGCAGGCCTTTAATCTCCTGTTGTCAAAGGTGTTTATTTGACTTTGAGAAATATTCTATAAAATTTCTATGATCAAAATATAAATAAGTTTAATTGGACTTCCACCAAGACGCTCTAATAATTCACCTTATTTTTGGGTCCCATATTCATTCTAGAATAGTCTTGAGGCGTTCTCTACCCTCTAAATCAAAATTCCTAGATAAATAGGAATGACTATACCCATTGAAATTGTATTTAATGTGATCATTATATGCCACAGCAATTTTGATTCTATCCTGGAATCATCATTGTTTCATTGCTAGATGATTCTTTATAAATACCCTTTCTTTCTATACCAATAAAGAGTCATCATTTGCCCAATTTTATCTTAGTTTATTGAAGTCATTCTTGAAGTATAGATTTACTTAATAAGGAGTTGAAATATTGTTGAATTAATATAGCGCTCTTTACTTTAATATGTGGAATTTACTTCATCATGAAACAGAAGTTCTACAATTGTGTAGTTTTAACGGAGTTCCTGGATGGAACTATACCTGTGCAAGTAGAATGCTTGTCTTGCGCTCTATATTGTGGTGCTCACTACAGGGGGCTCATATGAATTAACTTTTTACTAAAAATGGAGTTCCTGATGGAGAGGAAAACAATTGGAATAACCAAGCTCTCATATTTTATGTCAACCCACCTAGACCTTCTCAGCTGGCTCATGCCAAAGCTCAATTTATTTACTCTCCCCACTTTAAAGATTTCTGATCTATAATCCTTCTTTGAGGAGCAGCTACAACAGATCAGTCAAATGCTGCTAAAAGGTTCCAAATATTCAGTGATAAGTCAGCTGACCTTATAACGACCATATTTTTCCTTCAGCAAAACCAAGACCAGCAATGGCAAGATTATGAGCAATTTCCACTGCATGAATTGCAATCATGTGTTGTCCTTCATAAGTAACATCACATGTCTAGAGCAATAAACTATGGGATAATTGCAGCCAATTGTGAGAAATTCCAAAATGACTAATGTTTTTCACCATGCTCTAAACATGGAGGTCTTCCAGTGAAATAAAAAATTGTGGATGCAATGCGCTCCATACACAGTCAGCTTTAACTAGCTTCTGAGGGGTACTACAGGCTGTTGACACAAACATAAACTCAGTTATTAAGTCTCCCAACAACTGGTTGAACTTATTTTATCAGCTAAACCGGAATTTGATCAAGATAATTCATCAGTCTATGATGAATGAGGCGTCACTGCATCATGGATACACAAATTAAATTAGTTCCAAATGAAATCTAGGAATGTGTGTAAATGCTTTAATAATGGAAGCTCAACAATAAAATTAACGGAGGAGCTCAGTCATTATACGCAATGGGAGATGCTAGCTGCTGCTCAACATATTGAGAGCACAGCTGAAGTGACCACTACTCTTTAGAGGAGCTTAAAAACCTACAATGCCAACAGGCGGCCATGTGCCATGACATCAACGCCATGAAGAGTGCTTGTGTCTCCTTGACTAATAATTTAGGGGACGTTTTAGGAGCTATAAAGATCTTTAACATATCACTTTATAGTTATAGGATGCCAACAGAGATCAAAAGGCTAAAATTACTTTGCTATGGTTTTGATTCATGAGCTATGATATGAGATTACCACTCTGAAGTAATGTAAAGAGTTGATGAAATTGGATTGAGATGAGCAATTGACTTGAGAACAATGTATGGAGACTGATTTGAGCAATGAACAGTGCCAATGTGAAGTGTGAGTCCATCACCAAGAATAAATCAGGCCAATTGAGGAAGCCTTCTCTAAAATAGAGTCAGTTCAAGCTAAAATTGCTCCCCCAACTATCCATACCAGCTGCGCTATTAGCATTGCCCCCATCAACCAGTCCTTCTAAACACCCGCGAGGCCCTGCTGGAGAATCAGGCAACTTAAGACCTCTCATTGGGTACTCATAGGCTGTGTTTGGACCTTCCACCCCCATCATACCCTTCCAGTCTTTGCAATAAGTTGACCCTGACAATATGATTAAGTTTGATTGACATGGAATGTGCAGTCATTTATAAAGTTGTTTTATAATGATTATTCATGGAGATGACGATTTATTTAAGTTCAAAACTATTATCAATTGTTTAAATAAACAAAGCTGTGATTTGATCATGCCTTATCACAAGAGAACTAATGGAGCTATGCAGATGTTAAGAGCGCAGTACACAAGAAATTGGCAGACCAAAAGAATGGCTACTCGCAAAGGTGAGTTTACGTCAATTCAGTTCTAGAATAATGAGACTATTGCTGAGCTTGCTTATTGCTTCTACCACAAAGCACATGTCTTTTAAGATCCAAGGCCATGGTTGACTTTGACGTGAATATTGTCTTGAAAAATGTTATCAAAGATTATCCTGACCTCCAACATTTACTGCTGCACGCATTGGCTAAAGAGTTGGATATCCCTCCAATGATTGAATACCACAAGTGGCGTTGGTTTCTTTAAGACCACCAAATATTGAAACGCGTGACACTCACAATGACCCTGTCAAGGTAACGCAAGAACCCTATAGAAGTCAGCTATGATTTATGTGATTTTATGGGTCCTTGCTGAATTTTTTGAAGTTACTTGATAGATTACAAGTCCAAAGGTCACTATGCTACCAGTTGCCAAAGAGACGCCCCAACATCAATTATATCATATCACCTATGGATACAGATGACCAAATAAAAGAAGGTCAGCAATAAAGATGCTGTACTCTATTATTGAACAACTGTCTATCCCATTTCAGATACAGTACTAAACCCAACCTGTGCTCACAGTGACCAAAGTCAGAAAGCTGAACATGAAAAGGAAGGACAGAGAGATATCTCTAAATCTTATGCTATACAGCTTGCTGAACAAAACCAGCTTGGAGAACAAAATTAATTGATTGAATTACTTCACTCAAAGGGAGCCAAAGTAGACCTACCTCTCAAATCTCTGAATGTCCATATTAAGAGGTAGAGGTGAAGATCGAAACTTTGATTGACAGAATTGATGATCCTGCTGTTCTAACGTTAAATGCAATTTCTGATTACTTCTATGATGGTAATTATATCAACATACTTTTAAATAGGATCTGAGTTTACAAAATAGTTGACAGCAAAATTCCAGATTATGAAATCTTGAGCCACTTTGCAAAAAAGTTAAAAAGTGCTCTTGATGTAGCCCATAGTCTAAAACTGGGACTAAAGGCCCGGACAGAACCATCAGCAAAAGAGCTTACAGTGCTTTGACCATGAGAATTGTATTGCATCAAGTCAAAGCCCGTCCATAGTATTACTCAGCCAGAACTACCAGTTTTTGATCAGCACAAGTTTTCTCAAATTTATGGGACAGTCATCAGCTATGAGTAAATTTCCCTTGAGATTCTCAGTCAGACCTTGACCCTCCATTATTCCCATAACGAGCAGGTTCCTCTTACTAATTGAAACAATTTTTAATGCTAATTAAACTGACAGAAAGGCTCCTAATTTGATATAAGCAGCCTTGTCGCTGTAGTAGGGACCATCTTCCATCATCTCTAAATGCCAGGGCATTCCCTTACGTGCTTTCTCCAATTGTGAGCTACTTCTGGGGGAACAACAAGTTGTAAACACTGGACTGACTCTGAACCTTCTGGGTGGGTTATTAGTAGAAGTTTACTCCCCGTGGGAAAAGTCCTAAATCAAACCTCATGCAGTACCTGTACTAATTCTTCCTGGTTATCAGGAGCTCTGTGCGCTCCTCACTAACCTGACTACTCAAGAAAATACTTTATATAAAGGACGGAATATTGCTTACATAAATTTTCTGCCTCAGGATGAGGTACTATACTTTGAGATTATTGAAAACCTGTCCAAGTTTGGCTTAAATGACGCAGAGCCTAGCACATGTGCTACTTAGCCCATGATTAATTGCAAGTCCTGATGTAAAAGCAAAAGAACAAAGGCTTAGCATTACTGAAAAAATATGTGCATGCATTTGCTAATGATGATTAGAACCTAGGGTTTGCCAAAGGTATACTACATCTTTTTGATAATGGGATTCCTGTCCCATTAAGCGCTTTCTCCATCCAATAAAGTCAAGCCAAAGAAGTTGTACAAAAAGAGCTCAACAAATTACTACAATAATGAATGATTGTGACCTCCTGCAGCCCATGGGCCAGTCCAGTACTCATTGTTAAAAAAGATAGCTCCAACTGAGTCTTGATTGTTTATCATTGCATAAATAAAAATTATTAAAAACTTATATACTATTCCACATATAAATGACGCTCTTGATCAACTATAGGGGCCAGATACATTCCTGTCCTGTATCTTATCAGTGGCTATTGTAAAATCAATCTACCCAAGGCTGAGCAGGAGAAGTGCGCCATTACTTCTTCCCAGGGGATGTATCAATTAACCCGCATGCCCCAAGGTTTATGCAACGCACTGGCAACCTTCCAAAGAGCCATGGACAACATCCTAAATCTGAATCTGAGCTGCTTCCTATATACCTTGATTATATCAATGTTTTTGCGCACCTTTACCCAATATCTATCTCATTTAGAAAGAAGTCTTTAAGAGATTAGCCAAGGCCAACTTAACATAAGTTCTAAATTATATAGTCTAATAAGACTCAGATGGAGTACCTGGGTCACATCATTGATATTTACGGTTTAAGCCCTCAGACCAAAAACTCAAGGCTGTTAATAAAATGAAAAGCCCTTAGAAAAAACGGGATGTACAAGATCTTTAGGTATGGTGTGAATTACCACAAGTTTATACAAGGAATCGCTCAGCTGGGTGATCCCTTGTTCCACCTACTACAAAGTGAAGTGACTTTACTATGGTCCCCCAAATGTGAGATTGTTTATTTTAATTTTTAAAAGCCCCTGAAGGTCTCCTAGTGCAGGCAGATTTGCGGGATGAAAGCCCGGGGTGATGCTCCCACCGCACTAAGGCTGCGTGAATCTAAGCACCACCAAATGTGGGCCAACTGCAATTTGGGTGTAGCTTGAACTACCCCCAAAACTGAATTATGCCCGCCCTTATTGAGTACTGGTCAGACCTTCTGCGCCAGCCAGGACAGGCGATATGCCTCTCATCTCCCTTTCAGGAGACAAGACCTGATAATACACAAATTTAAGGTCCTTCAGGGTGGAGAAGACGAAGCCCTTCCCTTTGTCACCTGCTTTTTTAGCGGATTTGTGCTCTACAGCCCTTTTTTGTCCAGGAATACTTGGAGATCTTTCAGATTAAATGTAATTTTCTTGTATGATCACTTTCACCACCATCTGGCTCATGCCAACTGAACTGGCAGCTAACCAAGCTTGAAGCCAACTCAGAAAACTGCAGCGTTTATTTTAGGCAGGTGCACCGAAGTGCAGCCAAACAGAATTGCCCCTCCCTTGTCCCGGGGTCTGCACCCACACAGCTCCAGATCAAGGGAAAGCCTTTTGGCAGGCACCATGCCTGACTCATACTTCCCCCTTCCTGCCCATATTCTCCCCTAATGGATGGTAGATACCCACGAGCTTAGTTTGGCACAGTCATCACTACCGTCCCACATCCCTTTAAGGGCACTACAGGACCCGCCAATGCACTTCTTTAGGTTCTGTTGTTCACTAATCACCCATGCTTTCATGGGCTTTCTCCAGTTGCGTCACAATAATGCCTTAGCTAATTTTATCTAGCTCCTAATGTGATATTGTTTTTCAACAAGTTCAGTGTAACACTGACTCAAGCGCCTGTGCTACGTTATCCTGACTTTAATTGGCCTTTTATTATTCAATTCAAAGCTTTGTTAACATCCTTTGGAGTTGTGTTCTCTAAGAAGGATTAACAGGGAGAGGAGCACCCAGTAGCTTCTAAAGTTGCGCTCTTACCAAGCAGGAAAGAAGTTATATGGTTACAGAATTTGAATGTAAAGCCAAAACATTTGCCTGTAAACAATTCTGTGTTACAATATTAGATTAAGTTCCAATTAGTTACTTAACGCCTCTTTGCAATGGCTGTATAACCTTAAAGAGCCTTTAAGTTGGCTGGAAATGTAGGCGTTGAAGCTCCAGGCCTATGATTAAAAGGTGATACAACAATTGGGGTCCTCCCATCAAGGTGTTGAAAGACTTTTTACAGCTACCCGTTGTTTCTGCACTAATCTCATACGCCAAGTTAATTGAGAAAATGAAAACCTTTAAGTATTATGAAGAACAACCCTTTCTTAGGCACACTTTAGTTCAATTAATAAATAATACTGAAGTCTAAAATGGTGTACTATAAAATATTGATATTGATGGAATAAGGAGAATATACCCTACGACTTCTGAATGATTGTCAATCATTATGTAAGGTCATTATATCATTTGGTCATGAAGGTCTAGTTAAAACATTTAAGTATATCCAACAGAGCTACTATTGGGAGTCTATGAGATTTAAAATCCAGGACAACTTGACAAAGTGCCATGAGTGCCAATCGCAACAATCTTTTAAGGCTTCCACCACCTACTAACTGATTAAGCTTAACTGGCATGACACACCATCTCAGCAAAGACGTTATTGGTCCTCTACAAATCAACAATTTCAATCATATGTCATTAGTGTGGTATTTGACCACGTAATCAAGTGGTTCAAAGCTAAGTCTTTATGTGATATTGGAGAAGTAAACCACATTCAAGTTTATCATTGCACATCATTCACAGGCATGGGTATCTGCATGTTATCCTGATGGACAACGCTAATAACTTCACCTCAAAGGTAATTTTGGACTGAACTGGCATATGGGAACAAAGAAGTTTTCTGCCTCATACCACCTATTGGAATTTCGTGAGAAATTATGATATGAAGGCACTACAAAGGCTATGAAATTATTAGTTCCGTGGCTCTAGCAAATATTGGCATAATTGCAACGAAGTTATTAGTTCCGTTGCTATAGTTGGTTCTAATAAGAAATACAGAATCCTGTATGAAATAGATCAAAATTAGGCTATGCGAGACAAGTAGTGAGATAATTTATTAATTAAAAACCAGAGATATTTATAGGGAAAAATTTTGTGGTTCTTTTCGAGGATTTCCGTGATTCACCTGAGGTAAGATTTTTCCTACCAGAGGACTGATATTGTTGATTATCACTATTATTAAAGGACTTGTGATGATCAGATCTAATAGAGCTCTTGTTAGATGTGATCGACCTTCTTAGCAAGAGCTTAGCCCCTTTGAAATGATTGGTCATTTTGAATTACTTGGTCGTCTCAGATTGCTGAGCTTCTTTGGATTGGTTAGACTCACCCATTGTAGGAGGTCAATAACTCCAAAGGGTCTTTCTTCAGTCAAGTTGAGAATCAGAAATATTCATCATGGATTTTTTGATTTCATTAGACCAAGATATCAAATCTCAATCTGGAGTAATTTTGGTCATCTTAGTTGTATCCCCAACACCATCTGTAGACCATTTTACCACTGAGAAGGTTAGAAAACCTTAAAACAAATTCTTTGTAAGCTTGCTGCCTCTTTCTCTTCCCAATGGACCTTCTATATCAACCCCTCTGTTTTTGCCTACAACATAAGGTATCATAGTGCTACTGGATTCTCTCCTTTCCAATAACTGTATGGCCGACAGCCTGTTTTACTGACAATATTATACTCCACTGTTGAGAATAAAAATGAGGTCAAGCCTGAGGAATACTTTTATTTACTTGCCAAGGCACTAACCACGATTCAGACTGAGATTATAGGCTCACCTTAACCAGTAATTTTAATGAAAAGACACAGGATGATACCCATTAAGCACCTTTGCACAAGTTCAATGAGGGCAATTGGGTGTCATAAAGTGACTCATACAGATTTGGAAGAACCCACCAGATGCTTAAGCTATAAAATTGGCCATACATAGTTTTGGAGCGCTCATCCTTCATTGTCTATACCATGAAGAATTTGCTCAAAGGAAAACTTGTTAATAGAGTTCACATCAGGTTCCTCAGACCTTATTAAAGCAGTCAATTTACCCATCATCCTACTCTGAAAGATAAGTTGAGTCAAGGGAGGAAGTGTTGTTGAAAGTGTTGACTCGATTTTTTTGACTTTTTTGTGTGCCCATTAGGGCACCCAATGCAGGCAACTTTGTGGGATGAAACCCAGGGTACTGCCCCGCCACACTTGGGCTGCGCAGATCTAAGCACCACAGATGTGGGCCCAATTACGGGTGGGATGGCTCACACCACTCGTTGACTCGATTTTACATCATCTATCGAATGTATATGGTTAGAAAAAAAACAAAAATGTTTGTACTTCCATTAATACGCTATAACAATTCACCCTGCTTTTCGGGTCCACTGTTCATTCCATAATTGTCACGCAGCAACTTTAACCTCTAAACTAACCTTTCCAATGGTCATGAGTATACCTATTGTACTTATTGTACGCATTGTGCATGTTGTAATTGGGTTTGACCAACCATCTTGATACAATAAATTTTACTTAAATTTTTTATATTGTAACTAATAGTTAGTAGCAATTCATTTGGTATAGTAGTTACTACACCATGCAGCCCCAGCTTTTATATGTAGTGGCCTAAAGTATTTAATCACTATTTACCCGATCCCTAAAACCCTGACAGCACATCTCTCACTCCCTAGGAACCATTGCTTTTAATTCTGTGGCCTCAATCCCTATATCTCATCCTATTTTAATTTAAGTGTGCTATCCTATTCTTCCCCATGCCAGCGTAAAACGATTAGTAATAGGAATTACTCTATTATGACAGTTAGTTGGTAATTTGACTTTATCTGACATATTGAATCTTTATGTGAAATGCCTTGGCCTTATCTGTTTTCTCTCTGAATCAATTTGGATATAAAATAACAGTCTGCTCTTTGGAGATGCTGCTTAGTAACCATGAAAAGCACCAATGAGAACTATGATAGAGTATGCATATCTGAAAAGGGTTTTCAATGGAGTCAGCATGAAGAGCTTGGTTCAATTAACTTTAGAGGCCAACTCACTGCTCAGGGAGTCTACTCCACGCAGATTAGGCACCAGAAAACCTTCTTTAACACAATCACTTTCACTAAGCAAATCCTTCTTGGATGCTACTCCTTGGTGCATCAAGCGCTTGGTTAACTTATCTGCACACATGGCAAACTTCTTGGTATTCTTAGACATTCTTGACATATTTTGGCCCTCAGGACTCAATGGGAACCTTTACAACCTCTTCCTTAGCGTTATCAGCACCAAGGTATCCTGAACAGAGAGTGTCTTCTTACAAATTGGTCAATCCCAGACTAGTTACTGGTGATTACTGCACTTTATACAACAAAAATGCAAACAAAAGTATAAACTCAAGATTTTGTAGAAAGGTTCTTTTATTAAGATATAAAACAAGGTATTTTATACATCAGGGGGAATCTAAGATATGATTGAATTGAATATTGCTAAGAATTTTGGGAATTGGGGGTTTTATATTGAGGATTTAAGAAGATACTATATTCAGATGGCGTCTGACTGGTGCTTTAGTCTTTTCATCCATTTGTGCTAACTCTTTTATTTGTGAGCTCCATTTCGTGGTGGTTACCCATGAACCTGGATGTTCAGGGACTTTTTTACTATGCCCCACTTCTGGGTTTTGGTCCATTGTTGCTTCAGTTGAGGTTGATTGATTATCAAATTTGGTAATTCCCTTCTCAACTTCAGGTTTTAGTGATGGCACTCCTGTGATGCACCTTGAATCATGGCTTAGAGTCACTCTGAAAATTGGAAGATTTCCAGATTTGGGCATATTCACTTTAAAACCTCAGATGAACGCATTGGAGGAATTCAGTTCAATTATTGTTTTGTCACCAGTGGAATGTAAATTATTTTGGACACCCAAAGGTAAAAAGGGGTCAATTTTCATATGGAATTTCTGGTGGCGACATTATCTTCATTAGAAAACTCTTCAATATTGGCATGGCAAAATATTTCGCATGAAGTCATCACAGTCATGTTTAAATTATTGCTCATACGTTACGCTGGCTTGTCTGAAAATTTCTTGACTCACCCTCACCTATAAAAAGGATTCTTTTGCCCCCATCTTCAGTGAGTTGGTCATCAGTACCTCCACTGGTTTGTGGGTTGTTTGAACTCATTCCATTGGTCAAGGAATGACCAGTAGCACCAGTCGCAACCTCATCCATGACACTTCCACCTCTAAGATGAAACCTGTGGAATGATTGAAGGTGTTGGGTGTGCACATTATTAAAAACAACATAAGTATTATCATCGTAGATGAAGTATTACGCTCCTCTATTGGTTAACACAGTATCAGGCCTAATCCAAATGGATTGTAGTTTCTCTGAGTTTGTTCCTCTCAGATGGTAAACCAAACCCTTTTCTTATATGTTGAATTTTGGTAACTTGGTTCTTCTTTGGCTCTCTCTTTGGCTTGGAGGAGGATCGCTTCAATGTTTCTTGAAGCTTCTAACTGTATTCTAATCAGCTCATCAGCTAACTCCTGTTGGTAACTCCTGGGTGATATATTCTTTTTAATCCTCTGATATAATGGGTGCCAGGAGGGTAGGCATCGCGGCCTCTCACACATAAGTGCTTTGAAGGGGACATCACAATCACGCGTTGATGGCTTAACTGGTAAGCCAACAGCGCTTATGGGAGCATCTGGCCCCACTTCAACTTGTAATTTAGAGATATCTTCTTATTATTCCTCATAGGGTCCCATTTACTCTCTTGACAATTCTGTTAGAGAATTATTGTAGAGGGTGGTGAACTTCTTCTTCACCCCTACCAAATCCATCAGTTTCTTCAAGTCCAATATTTATTTTTTCCATTGTCTGACAGTAGGATTTGAGGGATCCATGTTTTGTGATCACCTGGTTTTACAAGAAACGGGAAGTAGAATTTGCAGTGTATGTCTTAACTGTAGACGCTTTTCCCTCTTAGTGAAGTGGTCAATCGCCACCAGGATGAACCTGACTCCACTGGATGCTGTTGGCAACGGCTTACCACGTCAATCGAGACATTGATAAATGGTGCAGTGGGGGGAATGGGTGTAAACTTAAATCACTTTTCAAGTAGGAAAATTTGGCACAAGGTACACACAATTCAAGGCTTGGTGTACTTCATCAGACATGCATTCCAAGTAAGACCTCTCCTTGAGATAAGCCAACTTCTTTTGGAATCGCCCATGACCCATGTGCTTTTTGAGCCTCCATCAAAATCTTCGTGCAGTCACTGGTCCAAATGTAAGGGTACCATTTGTCTTAAACCTTCTTTTGCAGATTTCCCTTGCCACGCTGGGTTTCTTTAGAACATCTGCGCAAGACACTCTTCACTTCTTCAGTTTTGTCCTGCCAGGCCTCTTCAGGTAGCTTAATTAGGTCATACAGGAGATCTCTCTCTGTCACCTGCAGGTGGAGTACTGGTAGTCTTGACAAACCATTCAAGTTGAAGTTTTATCTCCTGCTTGATGTATAATTTTGAAATCATACCATTAGTTATTATTTCAGCGGTATTATTGAGATAGCCTGAGAGGTTTTTGCACAGGGTCAATCCCAATGAGCAACATGAGGATAGTATGAAGATCATCAGCCCTTGAAACGACTTAATATGATAGAATATGAAGCAAATGCTTCAACGATATTTTAATTATAATATTTTACTTGCAGTTTTCTTCTGCTCCGCTCTACCCTTCTTACCAATAAACAATTACTCCTTAAATCATCTCATCTAGCATGTATCTCGCGACTTCAGATGATATCACTCTTTTGGCTTAGACTTTTTGGTTCTTCCATATTCTCAATGGTTCAAGCAGAGTCTACTAACTATTAGATTCATGATCTCCTTAGTTTGAAGTAATCTAATAAGTTATTTATCATACGTTGACATCACCTTATCACCTAATTTGGAGTCAATTCATTAAATATTCGTTTGAGGCTCAGTGTCGCCCTATTGCCTTATGTCAAGGCGGTCTCATCAATATTTCATACTACTCAGTTTGGCCATTCTAGCACATTCTGCCAATACTACTTAGGGCTTATTATCCAGTTATATCAGAATCTCAACAAAACCCCTTGACTGGTTAATAAGGCTCCTATTGTTTATATGCCCAAAGGAACTTCACGTGCACTCAAATAATGATCTGACCGCTTGCAAGGTCCTTGATAGTGTAGGCGTCAACGCCTGTCTCCTCAATTATCTCAAATGGAGTAATCCAGATGTTGGCCAATTTGTGTTTCTGCCCAAATCCGTGATGGTCATGGAATAAAACCATACTCCCATCTTTGAACTAATATATCCCGCTATGTCATACCTTATCAGCAGCCTGATTCTTGATCTTTTTAGCTAATCTTAATGAGTACACTTTAGTTTGCAACTTAATCAATGTGTCCTCTATATTGGTTAAATAGCATTGGGGGATCTATTCCGCCAGTTTATTCTATGCAATCATAAAGCAGCTCCAGAAGAGCAGGGTGTTGTCCATATAGTAATTGAAAGAGACTCTTCCCCTTGGCAGAATGGTATCTAATGTTGTATGCGAGAACAGTTTTTAAAAAAGGGAACTCCAATCAGAAGGCTAATCCGTTACCAATTTTTGGAGGATGTTCACCAAGGTCCCATTGATTCGCTCAACCATCCCATTAGACTTGGGGTAGTATGGGGTTGTCAGAGCCCTTTGGATGCCCATTAGCTTGTTCAACTTTGGAAGGATGTGCAAGGTGAAGTTGGTCCCATTATTGGTAAGAATAAACTGAGGGCAACCATGTCGCTGGATAATACATTCCATTATGAACTGGGTCACTTTGACTGCCCCAAATCCCGTATTGCCTGTGCTTCAACCCACCCGGTAATGTGGTCAATAGCCACCAGAATGTAATTAGACCGGTTAGCTCCTGGTGGCAGAGGGCCAACTACATCAATTGAAACCATATGCCAAGCAAAATGTGGTTTCACCAACTGGTATGAGGTATTATGGTAGAACGTCTTTTTCACATGGCACTGGTGGCAGAAGGAAATGGTAAAGCACATCTAAATTCAGGCTCTCCTAATAGTGCCAAGGTCACAACAATTCCAGAGTCTTACATACTCCACCATGTTCAACTGCTTGGTGTGTGCTCATAATAATATTAGGTTGGGCGGAAGGCCTTAGGATATTCACGGTAGTGTCCCCTATTAGCTTGTACAATTCACCACTCTTCTGGAACTTATTGGCCCTTATTCCGTTTAATACCTTGATGACTTGGGGTGGTTCATCATTGTATTTTCTGCTAAGCATTCTATTGTATATTATAACACTGAGATCCGCTGTAACGGCAATGGTTGGCAATCTTGACAAGCAATTGGCGTTCTAGTGTTTTGCCACAGGTTGGTGAAAAATCTTTAAGTCAAAGGCCTGCAGTTTAAGAGCCATTGGGCTAGACGCCCTTCAGGCTCTTTGACGTTCTGCAATTAACATAATGAATCATGATACGTTACAACTTTTAAACTTTACTCTATGAAAATACACCCTAAATTGCTTATATGCATATATTACCACTAAGCACTCCCGCTTGGTCACAGTATAATATAATTTGTGGCAATTAAAGCTTTAACTGCAGTACGCCACTGGGTGCTCCTTCCCTTCGTCATCTTTTTGGGATAGAACTGACCCAACGTCAGAAAGGTACACATATGTCTAGATGATAAACTCTTTATCAAAATTAGGGTAGTGCAGCACTGGCGCACTGTTTAGCGCCATTCAAAGTGTATTGAAGGAGCATTGGCGGCGTTCCATCCATATAAAGGCGGAATCCTTCTTTAATAACTCAAACAGCGGATCTCCAATACAACTGAAGTTGGGTATAAAGCGGCGGTAGTAGCTTACCATACCCGAAAAATTCTTGTTATTGCGCTTACTGTTTGGCATAGTCATCTTCTGGATAGCCTCCACCTTAGCTGGTTGGGGCCTCAACCCAGTTGCATCCACCACAAACCGAAGGTACTCCAGTTGGTCCTTAAAAACGTGTCATTTATGGGGTTCAATTTTGATGTTGGCCTCTGCAAGTCGGTGAAAGACCTCCTCCAGATGGGTAAGATGCTTGAAGAATGTACATGAAAAAACATTGATATTGTCTAGGTGCACAAGGATGCACAACAGCTTCAGGTCGCGAATAATGTTGTCCATAGCCCATTGTAATGTAGTTGGGGTGTTACACAACCCTTGAGACATATGGGTAGGTTAGAAAGCCCCTTGGACGTGCTAATGGCTCACTTCTCCTGCACTGCTACAGGCAACTCGATTTTTCAGTAGCCCAATATCAAGTCCATTACCAAGGAGTAATGAGCTCCCCTAGCCATTACAAAGAATCATCAATCTGCGGTAAGAGATACAAGTTCTTCTTGGCTATACTATTGAGCTTCTGGTAGTCTATCACTACCAAGTTGATACCATCCTTCCTTTTTAGCCTTTTAGAACAGGCAAAGCCCATGAACTCCTTGAGGGTTAGAGCATCCCTTGCTCCAGCAGCTTATCAATTTCCTCAGTGACGACTTTTTTAAATGCCCTAGACCGACGGATTGGCTGAGACCTGATGGGGGATGATCTCCAGTGTCCACTCGATGGACCACTCCCCAAGCGCATCCTAAGTTATGATTATTGGCAGCTAAAATCTCCTTATATTTTTCAAATAAAGATATCTCTTGATCCTTCTGTTCTTCCAATAACGAACTAAGTTTTTGCGCTTTATCACCATCGTTACACTGAGCTGTGGTTTAAAGGGTTGACCAAATTCATCCAGCAACCCAAAATCATGAACCTAAAGGACCTCCTCAACTGGGGTCAAGTGTAAATATGCCGCTATCTGATGTCAGTGGATTTGCATTGGTTCTGTTTGTAAATTCTCAAGTAGAACCTTAATCTCCCCATGTCCTGGTATTATAATGCCTGGAGCCACGTGGGGCTTAAGCTGTAATTGCTGGTAAGGGCCAATAACTTCCCCATAGAGCCCAGCTGTTACTTATACCTCCAACTCAGTGTTTACTATCACTTGATGACTGGAGGGAATGGATATAGGCCCAGCCAATTGAGATGCAATCCTTGATATTTGTATATCTGATGGGGGAAAGCCCAGGTCTTCTTCTTTAATCAATGGTAGTGCACCGGAATTACATTACCATTATAGGTAAGGTTGACTTGTCCCATATGCACTGATCTTTTAGCACTCCGCTCGAGGTAAAAAATTTAAATATGCTGCCATAGAATTTTGAATGTCTCCTCCATCATATCAACAACAGCACCAAAGTTTCGCATAAATGCAGTTTCAATTAGCAGGTGTAACAGCTGTTTGGTAGCACTATCGCTGGAACTACAATGACAATTGACCCAAACTGCAGGGGCAATGCACTATACGCTCCCTCTGAGATTTTGCTTTCAGCTCCAGCGATCTTGTATACCATTTGATAATCTACATCAGGTTTCATTGTCAACTTTACCACCAACTTAGTGGAAACTATGTTGATTAGGGCGCCCATGTCTATTATAGCATGAACTTGGGTTTTGGCTACAACAATGTCACAGTATGTACATTCAGAATAAGCGAACTTTTAACTGTCTAATATGTGAACATTTAATGGATATCTTTACCCAAGGTAGCTCATAATCCACTAGCCGACTTTGGGTATTCTTGGATGATAGTGTCTACCAGAAGGGCGATGTTTATTCCGTACAGGGAAGGTGCATCAGAGGACAGGTCAAGCTTGTCTGAGAAAACTTGGTCAAACATTTAACAAGCGTATGGCTTCAGTTGCTCCAGAGATCCTTCTTCCGTTGTGTCCTTGGTTTGCACCCATGTCAATATATTTACCTCTCAAACTGGCTGCTGATATAGGAATGTGTCATTGTGCTGAGGGGCTTCCACCAAATTTTTCTAATAGGTTCACGTGGGACATTTGGGGTTGGGCTAGAGGAGGTATAGAATCCTGTCTCTACTCCGCTCTGACTTTTCCCTAGTACTGGTCCTTCTGTAAGTAATGGAGCCACTGATTGTGGCAAACTCATGCCAGGTGCCCATGATGACCACATAGAAACAATTTACCCCATAGGGCCTATGTCCTTGATTATTTAAGATGGCCCATACCAAAAGTTGGACTGTAGGTTATCGGCGTAAACAGGTTCAGGTTAATAGGATGACTGCGGATGGTCAGCTTAAAGATGCCCAGGGCAATAGGTAAACTACTGGGGTAACTCAGCGGAATCTGAACTATATTAGAGAATTCCTCCAAATAAGAAGATCCAGCTCCAGTGGCAGTATGTTTCCACTCCATATTGTGTGGAGGGAAGTTCGTGGATAAACAGAGCAAAAACTGAACAATTTTGAGCAGGGGTACATCATCATCCAACCTCAGGGTCATGACGTTGTAAAGCTTGCGGTATGTCTTTACTGCGGATGTCATTGCAATGCACATGTTAGATTTGGATAAAATCCCTGCCCCAATTAACACATGGGCTTCCACCATGAATTGGTCAGCAAATGCGGTGAGGGTCTCATTACACTGGAACCAAATGGTCAAGAACTCAGCCTTCTACTGCAACATCTTTGTGGTTCCTCCAAACAACCGCAGCACAGTAGACTTCACTTCACAGTATGTAATGGAACTGTTTGGAAGATAGCAGGTGACTTGGTCGACACTTCCAAAATCCAAGTTGTATTAACAGTTTTGTTTTATGCTGATGTGAGGCTCCTTCCATTGCAATACAAATCACTTAAATAACCCATGAATATTCTCATCACGATCAAACAGAGGAAGCTTATCAATACAAACCTCTTGAACCATCTAGTACTAAAAAAAAATATAAACCTCTTGAAGAAGTTCATCCTGCCCTTTAAGCACAGCGTCCAAGGCAATTTTAATTTCTATATTTGGTTGGCACAGTGTGTTGGGTAGATTCCCATCAGTTCAGGGCTGATTAAACATAGCTGACGCCTGAAGTGTTTTATAAATTTTATATTTTCTGGTGTTGATCAATGAACCCCCTGTAGTGAGCACCGCTGTTATTTTGGCGGTATTGTTGGAATACGCCAAGAGTTTTTTTTCACAGGGCCAATCCCACGGAGCAAAAGGAGGATGATATGAAGATCATCAGCCCTTGGAACAACTTTATAAATATGATAGAATAAGAAGCAATTGCTTCAATGATACTTTTATTATAATATTTTAACATCAGATTCCTTCTGCTCCGCTCTGCTCTTCTTATAAATAAACAATTCTCTCCTTCAATCGTCTAACTTTGCTTATATCTCAGCGACTTCAGACAATATCACTCTTAGCTTAGATTATTCAGTTCTGCCATATTTTCATTGATTCTGGTAGAGTCTACTAATTATTAAATTCACAATCGCCTTAGTTTGAGGCAATCTACTAATCATCTAGCATACTTTGACATCATCTTAATGCCCAATTTGGAGGAGATCCACTAAATATTCATTTGAGGCCCAGTGTCACCCTATTGCCTTATATCAAGGCGATCTCATTAATATTTCATATTACTTGGTTTGGCAGATATAGCCCATTCTGCCAATACTACTTAGGACTTATCATACAGTCATATCAGAATCTTGACACCCTTGGAGGAGGACATCCCAACTGACAATGCATCCATCAGGATCCTTCATGTTTTTTACCAGCGGAGCGATGCATGATCTGTGCTTACTTTGTAATGTACCTCATATAGATAAGGTCTAAAGTGCTTGACTACTCTGATTACTGCAATGCATTCACGTTTATATTGTGTAATTCTTTTCAGCTTTGATAAATACTTTAGAGTAATATGCAATTGTATGATTTACCCTCTCTTCATCCAGTTGTGCTAATATGGCACCAAGTCCCACATCACTGGTGTCAGTGTACATATAGAAGGTCTTATTGAAGTCTGGATATGCCGGGATTGGTGCTTCTATAAATAATACCTTCACTTCACGAATGCCTGCTCCTGCTCCAGGCTCCATTTGAACTTTGTCTCTTTAGTTAGCAGGTAGGTAAGGAGTGCTTCCAAGTCTGTGGAATGGGGGATAAACTGTCTGTAGTATCCACCATTCCTAGGAACACTTGAACTTCCCTCAGCCTCTTTGGTGGCTCCATTGCCACAATTGCATTCACTTTTCTTTCCTGAGGCTTATTTCTGGCTAAGCTAACCTCGTGCCCCAGGAACTCCAGCTGTCTCTTAAGGAAATTACACTTGCTTCTCTTCAGTTTCAAGTTGGATGCACGAAGCCACATGAAGACCTCCAAGAGGTGCTGCAAGTGTTATTGAAATGTGCGACTGAACACAGTGATGTCATCGAGGTATATCAATACACTAAATAACTTAAGATCTCTGAAGTTGCAATACATCACATGTCAGAAGGTTTCATGGGCATTAAAGATCCCATGCGGCATCCTCATGGGTTCAAAAACCTTGCTGTTGATTATGGCGCATTTCTCCTGGTTTTCAGGCGAGAGCTTCATTTGCCAGTAGTTGCTGGCTAGGTCCAGGGCTAAAAAGTATTTCAAGCCAACCAGGCTCTTCAAATCATTGTTGATGCATGGCATTGGGTACAAGTCCTTCTTAGTAATCTCGTTCAAGTGACATTAATCCATGACATCCCTAAGGGTCCCATCCTTTTTTTGCACCAGCAACAAAGTAAATGCTCATGAGCTTTTTTACAGATGGATTAGCCTAGCTTCAGCTAATTGATTATGCTCTTTCTCAATGACTGCATCATCTGTCTTTAAATGGAAGTAAGGTTTGGACTTGAAGGGGATAGTTGAACTGGTGTCCATCTTATAAGACATATCTTTTTCAAAGCCATAGTTGTTAGAACCAGTTCTGAAGGTGTCATTAACTCGTCCAAAAGTTAATGTAATTCATTTTTCTGCTTATGGATCAAATCCTCAAACCTGAGCTCGTCATAACCTCCTACTGAGTGGATGGACTTGATACCTTAGCAACTGGTCAGATGGGCCAGTGCTACGACTTGTACCTTTTTAATTTGGTTGGGTTGGGTAGTAATGTTCCCCAAAACAATGTTCATCTCTTCAGAGTAAGTGATATCATATAATTATAGCAATATTCTGGGCTCTTGCTATTGTATTTTATCTCAACTGTACACTTCCTATAATTTGTCAAGAGTTATTTTAACACTGATTGAAAAGGTCTCTCTTCTTTGGTCACCTGGTCAAATTTCTATGCTTTCACTAGCGCTCAAGGGCAGCCCTTCTTCAGAACTCATGGTAGGCAGTAGTTGTTTTACACCCTCATCCATTAAGTAATAAAAAATGGATAGATTGAATGGTCTGTTTTGAACAAGCATGTACGCTGTTTTCAAGGTTTGATGTCCTCATCCTTATACATCAGGGGAGCTGGTAGCTCCTAATGCTGACTGTGCTTGTAGTAAAGTCGATTTTCGCCCCATACTCCAGTAAAAATTAAGTCTTAAACAGTAAATAGTAGTGTTCATTGTCCAGTACCACTGCGAGTGCCATCAGGACCATGCGCCCAGATTTTAAAATCAAAGCATAATAAGCTCTTAAGGTGCTGGTAATGTCAGGCCCTGCGATGCAGTATATCACATTGTAGTCAGTGTCAGGCATAAACTTGAATTTCTTCATAAGTTTGGATGAGATAATGTTCCTTGGAGCCCTAGTGTCCAGTACTGCTAATGCGTGTATCATCTGGATAATGACTTCCACCTTCGTTACGCTCTTGCTAAAGGGGCTTCCAGGGGCCAGTACGTCGGTGACAGACTCCTCAAATTGTTTCAAAGCAATAGTGCTTGCATTGGCCTGCTTAATGTTTTTGACATCTGATTCCACAATAGTAAAGATAGACACGACCAACTATACTCCTTCTTCCACTAAATTCGTTTTTTAGGTAGGCTTATATGCTTGTTCCATATAGGTATTATTTGATATAGCTCCATCAGCACCATCAACTCTCAATATTGCCATTACAGCCACTGTACTAGGTGCCCCTAACACATGGTAACCTGCACTAGACAAGTCTTCAAATTCATGTCGTTTTCACCCTCAGCGTGGAGGTCCTTTCAATTTACAGTGTTGGGTGTGTCATTTTTATGGTTGGCTCCTTTGCTACAGTGGTAACCAATGGACGGGATCAAATGAAGTGCCCAGGTTGATGACATTAGTGGCACTTATATTTTTGACTTGACAAGCGTTCAGGCGGTTTTCTGCTCTTCTCTTTGGGCTTTTCACCCTTATCATTGGTGACATAAATGGCCTTATTGACTTGTCAATATGGTAGTGTAGGTGTCATGCCCTTAATTTCATATTTGTACGTCCCCTGTACATTAATCAGCGCTCCTTAATCACATTAAAGGACATTGCGCTCTTGACTACCAAAGTCATGTGCATTTTCAGCTTAGGATTCATCTCCAGGGATCTTAACAAAACAGTTTTGGCGGTAGGCAGATCCATTGTTCCTGTGGTCCAGAACTGCTGGGTCTTAAGGTAGTAACAAGAAAAATAATTTACAACTGACTCATTTTTGCTATCTTCATCAACAGGAACTCTTGCGTCATATTCTAGACATCCTGTTTACTACTGAACTCAGAGAGTAAGATGTTCTTGACTTTAGTCCAAGATAGTTTAGGTCTTAAGCTCGTGCTGAGTATCTCCTAAGCCTCGTGGCTCATGAACCCTTATACATTGCAAGCCTTCTGGCATTGCTAGCGCCATCCATGCTTTTTTGTACATCTGGAGGAAAACAGCAGTTGTCCCCTCGACAGGTGTATAAATGGTCTTAATATGGTTTAAAGTCAAGATCCTATTCAACAGGATTGGCGTGCATCATAGTCAGCTGAGTATAAATTCTTACTGGTTATGGTGCATTCCTTTGAACAGTCCACATAGATGCCTCCATTTGAGCTATAGGTCAAGTAAAGGTAAGCTCCAGTACAGTATGCATCAGTGCCTCCAGGTCCTCTATACCCTTGTCCATTGCAAACAGAATGTTGTCGTGCTGTTTTAAGTGATCCCTATATATCCAGAGTAGTAATGGTTTTGCCATTCTCTTTTTTGAAAATCTAGGTTTCTCCTCAATGTTCTATATTGTATCAGTTTGACAATTGGTGGGGGTCCTCTCACTATGGGTAGTGAGGCAATTCTAGCTCTTCTAGCGGCTTCTTAACATGCTCAAGATCGTTACATAAATTGTGAACTTAAAATTCTGGGGTATGAAGTCTAATATGGATTATATCATCCTCCATCACCAGGAGTTAAAGGAATCCTCTCCACCCTTTCTTGATAAACCTCTATGCTTTCATCATCGTCAACTTTCTCAGAAGAGCTGTTGTGATCATAGCTAAGGCCTGATGGTGCTACCCCTGTAGTGAGCATCAAAGTCAGCATGCCGACCTTAACTCATTTAATTTTTAGAGACTACTCTATGCTCAGGGAGCCTACTCCATGCATATTAGGGACAAGACAACCTTCACTAAAATCACAATCACTCTCACTAAAAAAATTCTTCTCATATTCTACCCCCTGGTGCATCAATCTCGTGGTTAACTTGTCCGCGCTCATGACGAACTTCTTAACACTCTTAGATATTCTTGACATACGTTGACCCTTAGGAATAATAGGAGCCTTTTTAACCTCTTATCTTGGCGTTAATAGCACCAAGGTATCCTTAACAGATAGTGTCCTCATCCAAATTGATCAATTCCAGACTAGTTACTGGTGATTAATAAACTTTATACAACAAAAGTGCAAACAAAAGGATAAACTCAAGATTCTGTAGGAAGGTTCTTTTATTAAGATATAAAACAAGGTATTTTATATTTCAGGGGGAATTTAAGATATGTTTGAATTGAATAATGAAAGTTTTTTTGGGAATTAGAGGTTTAATATTTATGATTTATTAAGATACTCTATTCAGATGGCGTCTGACTGGTGCTTTAGTCTTTTCATCCATTTGTGCTAACTCTTTTATTTGTGAGCTCCATTTTGTGGTGGTTACCCATGAACCTGGATGTTCAGGGACTTTTTTACTATGCCCCACTTCTGGGTTTTGGTCCATTGTTGCTTCAGTTGAGGTTGATTGATTATCAAATTTGGTAATTCCCTTCTCAACTTCAGGTTTTAGTGATGGCACTCCTGTAATGCGCCTTGCATCATGGCTTTGAGTCACTTAAAAATTGGACGATTGCCAGATTTGTCAATATTCACTTTCAAACCTCAGATGAACTCAATGGAGGAACTTAGTTTACTAATTATTTTGTCACCAGTGGAATGTAAATTAATTTGGACACCCAAAGGTATAAGAGAGGGTAAATTCTTATATGAAATTTCTGGTGGCGACATCATCTTCATTAGAAAACTCTTTAAACCTGGCATGGTAAGAATTATTTTTTATGAAGTCATAGACATTTTGGAAACTATATCTCATGAAGTCACTCTAGCTTGACTAAAAATTTCTTGACTCTCACTTACCTATAAAAGAACCTCTTTTGCCCCCATCTGCAGTGAGTTGGTCGTCAGTACCTCCACTGATTTGGAGGTTGTTTGAACTCATTCCACTGGTTGAGGAATGACCAGTAGCAACATTTGCAGCCTCATCTGCAATATTTGGAAAGAATTATTTTCTGGAGAAGCTGAGAGATCCAAATTTAGAAAGAATACCCCTAATGGGTTTTGGGCCAATTGCAGTATCTGATACTACAGTGTATTACCTACTTTTGTTAAATAAAAACCCTATTTCCAAATATAGGTTTTTAGCTAGTTTTTAATTAAGTTTAGTGTCCTCATATGAACCTTGTATTTGGTGCGTGTTTAATCTGTGCAATGAAGAATATGACGCCACTGAGCTAATTTTCACATGTGCTCACTACAGTGAGTTTCACCTTGTCCTCCTGAGTTAAAAATTATTGATATGAATCCTGAGATCATAGTTGCTGAATCCTTTATCATGGAGGTATGTGACCCTCTGAAGCCATAATGGCTGGCCACAAGGCTTGCCAAATTATTCTGCTGAGATTTGTCAAGTACAAGATGACATGAAAAATAACGTTGGTATGTTCTCTGATATTCTACTAGGTCGCAATTGACAAGTAAATAATTATGTAAAAGATATGGACATAGCTGTTTACTCCATTACTGATTTTTATCAGGAGCTTGACCCCTTACGTGAGGAACCTAAAATAAAGACAAACCTTAAAGTCTCTAGTGAATGAAAACAGCACCCTGAAAGAGTTTTTCATGCCATTAACCAAAAATGATAATTAATATGTAAATTACGTTACAGGCAGAACACCGCCATTTTTCTGACATGTTGAACCAATTTAAGTTAGCAATTCATCAAGGTATTTTCCAGTGAAGACAGGTCAGTTTGTTCTAGAAACTATGTTAACAGTACAGGTTATTGATCCTTTTGTTCTGATTTTTGGTGCTCCCAGGAGCTCAGATGATACAGCAGATAAAAACTGTGTCACTCCCCTTACTTGTAATAGTAACTATGGAAGTTAGATAAGGCCACCGCAGGCCACTCAGCCATGCATCCATGAAAATCAATTTCTGGTTAACCCTGTTAATTTACCAAAGTTTATCAATAAGACAGATGTACACAATTTCTTGGATATATTTGAAATTAGTATGACCAGAGTGCCTGAGACTGCTAAGTTGGCAGCAGCAATAAACATGTTAGACTCTTAAGTAAGGAGATAGTAATTCCAAAATTAAGGAAGGCTGGCGTTCCCTACCTTAACGCTATGAATCTTTTTATCAAAGAGTTTGGCGGAGTCAAAAGGATGACCACTCAGAAAATTAAATTTCTGTATCTCATTTAAAAGAGACAAAACTACATAAACGTCCACTGCACATTTTATTTAATAGCACGAATTCTAGCTTGGGCTATATATATGAATGACTTTGATGCCTAGATCGCCCTCCTCAACGCCTGCAAGCCCTATAGAGTTGTATTAGGTTTTGATACTAGTATTAATTAAGGAGAAATATATAACCCTATGGTAAATTATCTTGTTGATGTGCTATCACTTTTGAGGTACTGAGCAAAAGCCTGTGGGAGCCTTGTGACCCACAATCCTGGGATGGCCCCAAGAAGCAAGAATTATATTGTCCCTCTGTAATTTGTTTTGATCAGTCTGATATTACTCAGATCACTTTTTAGTATTTTAAGAGCTTGCATTATGAACATCACTGTCCAAAATTAAGTTCTAGGCCCAAGGTTTAATTAATGAAACAATCTCATGAAAAACAGTTGGCAAAGATAGGGTGGAGTAGAACAGGAGTTTAAACCTCCGCAACAATTAAAAAACTAAGTATAAAAAGCTTATGACCACACCTTTCATCCAGCGAAAGGCCACAAATGATGTGTCACTTCCAGCGGCTCAGCAAGTGATGGTTGATTATTTGATAATTGAGATTAGTCGCTCCTGTGAGAAAGTAAAAATGAGTTTGTGTCAGAATTAGTATATATGCCTTACGGTCAACAGCTAGAGCAACAAGAGCTTTCAGTTGACCCTGGTAATATCCCAAACTGCATGGGGTCCAAGTAGCCATAGCTATCGAAGTTTTAAAAAAATCAAGCCCTTGATTAGGAAAGAGATTTAACATTGTTTGGATCAAAAGGACACCTTGGAGGTTTACACAAGTAATGCTTTGGATGCTTAATTTTCTGAGTGCACCTACATTAAAATTTAAATAAGTAGGCTCAAGTATGAGCTATCATAGACAGTGGGGCATCGGTCAATATTGTGTCTACCAAGCCAGTTAAGAAACTGGGCCTTGAGCCAGACCTAAATCATCAGAAAGTATATGTTACAGAGGGCCCATACCATTACATCAAATGAGCCTACAGTTCTTTGTCAATGCAGTTTAGTTCCTTAGTACTATCTTCTCCTACCAATGTTTTTGCAAACCATAAGTATGACTTACCCCTTGGAACCGTATATATGAAAACTTATGGAGTCAAAGCTGACTTTGTATAGAACACACTAGATATAATAGCAAACTCTTCCACCTATTTTGTAACCAGAAAGACGAGACCTTCACCTAAAAATCAAGGAGTAGCTAACCTTGCTTTTTGAGGAAGGCATAGTCCCATTAAATAGCAATGGCTGCGTGGCTGTAACAGTCAGTTGCCTAATCAGGTCATGGAATATAAGGGTATTCCATTATGAGCTAGTTATAGCCTGACCATTCTGGTGGGCCACTATATTTATTGTGGGAACTGAAACTGATTTTAAAATTCCTTCAGGGTTCTATGTCAAAATAGTTATGCCATTTTTGTCAATCTAAGTTAGAACCAGTTGCTTCACTAGGGATTATCCTTCTCAACTATGTCAAAATTCAGGTACTGCTAGCCAACCTATATGGTTACCCTATTCAGATCCAGTGACATTGATTGGTTTTGTTTGTACACCTTCTAACAGTTTAAGTCATCCAGAACGTTTATTTGGTCACTTTGATGAACTAGGGCTTAATGACTGTACTGAGAAATATATTTGCTCTTTAATTCCTCAGGAAAGCCTCTCTTGCTAATAGAAGAGGAGAAGGATCAAGTACTGTATCTTTTCGAGAAGTATAGTGCTATTTCTGCAATATACTATGATTTGGGTTGCGCACAAAGTGTGCTACACCATATTGACACTGGAAACCATCTGCTGATACATCTTCATCTTATTAGGCATTCCAAAGAGGTGGATGAATTCATTGTGCTGAAATTACTCATCTTATGCAGCACGGGATAGTGCACTCTAAAAGCCCTTGGGCCTCCCAGTGCTTATTAATAAGGAAAATTATGGTTCAAATCACATGTTAATAGACTAACAGAAGCTTAATATTATTACCAAAAAGGATTCTTATCTTTACCGCAGATATACAATGTGCTAAACCACTTGGAAGAGCACAATATTTTTCATAAATGTATCTAATTTCTGGTTATTGGCAGATAAAGCTTCTCAAGGAGGAGAAGGAAAAATGCGTCATGACTATGGCCCAGAACCTCTACCAACCTATGAGAATTCTGCATGAGCTGTGCAACGCCCCTGCAACTTTTCAGCGAGCTATGGATAGCATCCTTGTAAATTTAAAAAAAATGCGTCCTAGTTTATTTAGATGATATCAACGGTTTATCTAAGACATTTACAGATCATCTGAAACACCTTGAGGAAGTTTTTACTTGCTTGTTAAGGCTGATATTACGTTCAAGCCATGTAAGTATAAATTTTCTATGAGTAGTTGGAAATTTTGAATTCCATCATTATTAAACATGGCTTGCAACCCTGCCAGTGAAGGTTGAAGTGATTGAAAGTATGGCGCGAATGAGTAGTAAGTGCAACGTATAAGTTTTCCCTTAAAAATGATTGTCTACTACTGCCAGTTTGTAAAAAACTTCAGTAAGATAGGTGAGCCATTATTCCACCTCCTCAATAATGTAGTACCCTTTGAGTGGACTGGGAACTGTCAACTAGTCTTTAATAAATTCAGGCTTTATCTTACACAAGCGCTACTGTTGATATACCCTAATTTTGATAGTCCATTTATTATTCAAATGAACTCTTCTCTCACTGCCATTGGGGGCAGTGTTATCTCAACTCGATTATGATGGTATTAGCACCCAGTTGCTTATTGCAGTTGGACGTTATATGTTCATGAACAAAATTATACATTAACTGAGAAGGAGTGCCTGGCTGTCATTTATGTGTGCAAACAGTTTTGGGTTTACGTCCACAGAGTGCAATTTCTTCATAGTAAACAATTATGCCTCCTTACATTAATTACAAAATTTGAAAGAGACTGAAGTATGATTAGCCCACTAGGCCTTGAAATTTCAGGCTTATAATTTTAAAAATAAGCATCATCCCGGCGTCAAGCATCAGAAATGCTGGAAGACTATCTCAATCTGTTGGGATTCATCTACGATGACCAAAGTTACTCAAGATTAAGATTTGATATCTCGGTCTAATGAGATTGTTAAATCTATGTCAGAGATATCCAATTCTAGGATAGACCAACGATCAACCCTTTGGAGTTATCAACCTTCTCTGAAGGATGATGCTAAGTTATCTGATGAGGCAGAAAATAATATAAGAAAATCTGGTCTCATCAAATAAGAATATTATAAAATCTGGTCATCACAAGTATGGCAATAATAATCAGCAATAAAGGTCATCTAATAGGAAAGATCTTCCCTTAGGTGCATCTCAAAAATCCTCACGCATACCTACTAAATCTACCCCTATAAATATCCCTCATTTCTAACTAATAAAGTACCACGATTTTTGTCTTGCACAGCCTAATTTTGGTCTCTTTTCATACAGGATTCTGTATTTCCAATTGGAATCAACTATAGCAACGGAACTAATAACTTCACTGCAATTGTGTCAATCTTTGCTAGAGCCATGGAACTAATAATTTTGTAGCCTTTGTAGCACCTGCTTATCATAATTTCTCACTAAATTCCAATACTGGTGCTCCCTGCCAGGTCTGCTTCTGAGGCTACCTGGTGAAAACATACTTTCACAACCATGAATATGTCTAGCAAAGAAAGCCCCTCTTCTGAGGAATCAATGAGTATCACCCAATGGGTACACTCCAACAGGCAAGAGATGCCTTCCGCTAATACAAATAATCTGCAATTTCAAGCTTCTATGGACTTGGCCATCGAGGGCCCTGACCAAAATAATTATCAGATTCAAGCCGCAAATGTTGAAGAAACGGTCAAAGGCTTGATAAGGGGGGCTATTAGCCTGGTGCTCATCCTAATCAAGACTGAGCATCTAAAGTTGCTGAAAAATATGATGAACTTATATAACTGAGCGGTGTTACAGCCTACCAAAGTTGGTTTGGCTAGAACTGAGCAGTACCTCTGGCATTATGTACATCCCGCTATTCACCATGTACTCCAGATTTTGGGGTTGCATCATCTCAAAATCCAGCGCCAGTTGACTCTGGTGCAACAATTTCACTCTCAGTTATCCTCATTTTATGAAATGGCTTCTAACTTTGGATGGGATAATTGGGAGGCCATTCTCAATAATAGAAGAGAAATCAACAATATACATAACCAGTTAGTGAGAATTGATAATGGAGTTGTAGGATACATTGGCCAAGAAGTATCTCAGCAAGTTAGCGATGTCACTAACCCTATTCACCACCATATCACCTCCCTTGAGGATGAGATTACAAGACAACTGGAACAATTGTGGGTCAAACATGAGGAGCGCATTGGTGAGCTTGACGGGCTAGTCCAACATCTTGTCCAAATGGTGGGTACTATCAGAGAAGGTGGACCTGGCCCTGTTGGTCCTCCTGGACCACTGGACCACCTAGTTCCCCTTTGGTAACCCTGGGACCTCCTGGTGAACGTGGTCCTCCTGGTCCAGTGGGTCAACAAGGCCCACCAGGGCCAGCAGGTAGAGATGGGTCACAAGGACCCCAGGGACCTCCTGGTCCCCCTGGCTCCTCACTTCCAATGCCTGATTCTGAACCTTTTGATGCTACTAGTATCAAGAGTACAAGCATTAGAAACACAAATCTGAGCCATAGCTCAAGGGTGTTTCTTATCATTGGAAGGCCTCCCAACTGACCCCAATTACTCATTAACCAACTTATTGGATGGCGTGGATAATGCTCATCATCTATGCGATGCTAACCAAACTATGCAAGAAACCCAGTTTGCAAGGCTAAACGCTTCCATTGAATGGTTATCTGCTAGATGCAGACTACTTGAGAACAAGCAGGCCGAGATGATCACTGCAATTTCTAACTTGAATCAACAACCTGCAAATGATCATCTTGCTCAATGGGTTCATAATTTACAGGAGGACCTCAATCATCTAAGGCAACAAGTTGACCAAATTCCCACTCAAGCTCATATCCCAGAATCAGAACCCTCCAAAGCTGAGCCAGTCTTGGTATTGGGTGTACATGTTTTGAGCAATGAACCCACTACCTTCAAACCTACTTTTAAGGATAAGTTTGAGCTGGGTGAAGGTAGCATCCATTCATTTCTCTTTGTCTATGAGCGTGCAATGGATGGGGCAACCAATCAACAGAAGGTCCAGCATATTACCTCTTGCCTAAGCCAGTTCGCGCAAGAAATCATGGTACCTCACCTGAAGGTTTGCAATACATGGGCTCAAGTGAAGACCGCCCTTATTAAGGAATTCAGGAGTGATCAAATCCTTTCAAACCAAAAGCAAGCCTTTATGAGTATTCAAATCAAACGAGGAGAGTCTATCCAAGATTTCGCTAAAAGATTCTACCATGAGGCCCAGACTCTTGCCACTTGCAACTGGATTACCATAGATGATGCCATATCAGCTGTAATGAGTGCATTCGCTTCTCGCACTCAGTTACTACTACATTTGAAATCACTTAAGAGAAATTTCTGATCCATTATTGACATCAAAGAAGCGCTCATGGAGATTCCCAATGGTGTGGTACACCCACCTCCACAAATAACCCTCATTCTTATATCCATGTGATGCCACCTAAACCCAAATCTAAACTGAAAAGAAGGAACCATGCTCTTATTGTGGTCTCGTGGGTCATGTGGTATCTCAATGTTGGAAAAAGCAAGTGGAAGAGTCAAAAAAGAGGAGTCAGCATAGGGCATGAGGCTCCCTGTGCTGACCTACCTCCTGTGCCTCCATCAAAATCTTTTAACTCTTCTACCAATTGTTATGTGATATCCGCTCCTGGTGAGCTTGATGTCCCTGATGAATTAGCCAACAAAGATACCATTTCTACTTACGCTTCTGTTTATTCTTCTTCTAAGTCAATTCAATTGATTAATCCCTCAGTGTTTTCAATCCCAAACTTTGGCACTGATGTGACCCAGGTGGAAGTCATCATGCATAAGGTGAAAGTTTTGGCTATTATTGATACAGGATCGCCCATCAATGTAATCTCATCCAGGCTTATGAAAAAAATCAAATTGGCGCCAGACTTAAACCATTCCCAAGACTATGGAACTGCTGGTCCTTCCTACACTAAGTCTATAGGAGCTTACTCCTCTCTTCCAATGCGCTTTGGAAAGTTGGTTGTGTCAGCCCCTGCAGTAGTGTTGGATAACAACTGCTATGACTTGCTCTTGGGAACTAAGTTTCTCATAGATTTTGATGCGATAATCAGCCTTAAGGACAATTACCTTTCTTTAATTGGGTACCAGGTACCTTTAATTCTACAAGATGTTCCCAATAGCAAAGGCAAACTCAAACGACGTGTTTGCTTATTGGAATACCCCACTTCTATCTCTCATCTAGAATACTGAATCTTGGGACCAAGAACTATACTTCCACCTCCATCAGCTTGTGCCTCTGAGGGCATGCCTTTATATTCTAACTCTCTGATTACCATTCCCCCAAAAGCTCAAGTCATCATTGATATGGGAGTACAAGTATTTGTACCCACTGATCATGTATTAGAGATCTTTGGTAATCAAAATCCTCTCATTTGGAGGCTTTACCCTGCCCTGGTATCCTTGATCCTGCCTACAATGGGACTGTTTCAATTCTACTAGCTAATCTCACTTCTTGACCTATGCAATTGAATCGCAATAACCCCATCTCCTATGTGCGGCCTACTCCTGTGAGTGAAATCTTATCCATGTTGGATGTGGAGATTTACGTGAATTTGGGCTAGAAGATCCCCCTATCATTGCTAGAATTGACGTCGAATTTGGGGATTCTCTCACTCCAGAACAACAGCATGAAGCTGAGGCTCTGATTGAAGAATATGCGGATATATTTGCCCAAGGTTCTGGAGATTTTGGACTAATGAAAGATGTGCAGCATCAGGTGAAAACTGGTGATACTCCCCCTATTTGAGCTTGACCATATCATAAATCTAAAGTTGAGGAGGCTCAGGTCTCAGTGGAATTGAAACAACTCCTTGATGCGGGGCTGTTAACGCCTTCTAAGAGTCCATGGGCTTCTCCTTTACTACTCATTTGAAAAAAAGATGGGGGCCATAGAGTGGTTATGGACTATCATCAGCTCAATGCTGTTACTCAAAAGGATTCTTATCCTCTACCTCACATTGATGATTCATTGAGATTATTGTCTGGGTCACAATACTTCTCAGCTATGGACCTTGCGAGTGGTTATTGGCAAATTGACCTGGCTCCAGAAGATTGTCAAAAATGTGCTTTAATCTCTAGTGAGGGGTTATTTGAGCCCACTCATATGCCGCAGGGGCTTTGTAATGCCCCTGCTACTTTCCAACGAGCCATGGATGGCTTGTTTGGGGATTTGAAACTTTCTTGTGTTTTGGTATATTTAGACAATGTTACTGTGTTTTCTCGCACTTTTAACGAGCATTTGGCTCATTTAAAGGAAGTTTTGGTAGGATGCATTGCACTTCACTTAAGCTAAAACCATCCAAGTGTGCCTTTTTTAAGACTGAGATGGAATTCTTAGGTCATAAAGTTAATCGTGAAGGGATTTTACCCTTATCTAATAAGATACAAGCTATTTTGGACATGCCTGTTCCTAAAAGCTTGTGTGATATTCAAGTGTTTTTAGGGATGGTTGGTTATTACTGACAATTCATCCCTCATTTTGTGGAGATTGCGAAGCCTTTAGTTTACCTTTTGCACAAGGAAGTCCCTTTTGTATGGGAAGAATTGCAGCAGCAAGCTTTTGATCTGTTGCACCAAGCCTTAGTGAGTGCACCAATCTTAGCCCATCCTGACTTTTCCAAACCTTTTATACTATTTACCAATGCCAGTGATATTGCTATTGGAGCCATTCTGGCTCAACATGATACTAACCTGGTTGATCACCCCATTGCATACTATAGTAAAACCCTTTCTAAGGCTGAACGCAATTATAGTGTTACTGAGAGAGAATGCCTTGCAGTTTTGTCCACCATCAAGCATTTCCGCCCTTACCTCTATGGCAAGCATTTCACTATAGTCACAGATCACGCTTCCCTGAAGTGGTTGCAACAAATGAAGGATCCAGATGGGCGCTTAGCTAGATGGGCTCTAAAGCTCAGAATTATGACTTTACTATTCAACATCGCACTGGCGCTATTCATCAAAACGCTGATGGACTTTCTCAATTGCCTATCCTAACATTATTCTCTGCTGAGGAGGATCGCATCTATGACTTGATTGGTAGACCTGAGCTCTGGTACCAGGAATCTAAGGATGTTATATCTAAGTTACAATCCTTAACTGAAGATACTCAGGTTAAAGAAGGTTCATTATACAAAAAGTTGGGATCTAAGTGGTTGCCCTTTATTTGGCCCTCTGCAAGGACTGATACTATTATGGAGGCCCACCAAACTGTAGGGCATGGAGCTGTCGCTAAGACCCTACAGTGGTTGAAAAACTCATTGTTACTGGGATAACATGCTGGAATCTGTACACGATGTGTTGGAGTCTTGTCTTATGTGCCAACAACAACGTGGTGGAAATCTGATGTTCCAACACAAAATTGTGGGCCCTTCTGAACCTTTCTCTACTATGAGTATTGATGTGGTGGGTCCTCTCCCTACTGCCACTTATGGACATCAATATATTCTGTTAGCTATCAACCATTTTACTAAATGGATTGAAGCTATCTCAGTTTCCACAGTCACCACAAAGGCTACAGCGTCCTTTCTTTTTTAACAAGTTTTTACCAGGCATGGTAGCCCAAAAGTCCTGTTATTGGATAATGGGACCAACTTCATTTCTCAGGTGGTATCTGAGCTTACTAAATTAATGGGTACTATCAGTCATTCACGTCCCCATATATCCTTCTACTAATGGTGTGGTCAAATGAGCAAATGGTACCCTTGTAGCCATTCTTCAAAAGATGGCTTCCAATGACCCTAGTAGATGGAATCTCTATTTGCCTAGTGTGATGTTAGCCTATAGAGTTAGCTACCATCGTATAATTGGAATGTCTCTTTTAAAGCTTTATATGGTCAGGATCCTATCCTCCCCTCAAGTGTACAACCTATACTTGAGGAAGCTACCCCACAAACTACTGATTTAGCTATGAGGAGACTAGCTGATGAAATCATTCAATTACAAGCTTTAGCTTCAAGTTCCCTTGCTGCTACCACCTTAAAGGAGGGAACAAGAACCAACGCTAGTAGACCTACGCTACCAGAATATCAAGTTGGGGATCTGGTACTCTTCTATCACCATAGGCCGGGAGGAAGGATTCACAAACTTGACACCTTATGGGCTGGTTCATACCATATTATTTATTGTTGGGGTATTGAATACTCCATTGCCACTGTTGATACTGGTACTGTTATCAATAGAGTGCATAGTAGATTTCTGCGTAAGTATGTGCCCCCTAGGCAAGATCTTGAGGGGGGCATTGTTGGGGATTCATCTACAGATGACTGAAGTTACTCAAGATTGAGATTCAATATCTCAGTCTAATGAGATTGTAAAATCTATGTCAGATATCCGATTCTAGGATAGACTGACAATCAACCCTTTGGAGTTATCAACCTTCTCTGAAGGATGATGCTAAGCTATCTGATGAGGCAGAAAATCATATAAGAAAATGGGTCTCATCAAATAAGAATATTATCAAATCTGGCCATCACAAGTATGGCATTAATAATCAGCAATATCATTCATCTAATAGGAAAGATCTTCCCTTAGGTGCATCTCAAAAATCCTCCCACATACCTACTAAATCTACCCCTATAAATATTACTCATTTCTAACTAATAAAGTACCACAATTTTTCTTGTGTAGCCTAATTTTGGTCTCTTTTCATACAGAATTCTGTATTTCCAATTGGAATCAACTATAGCAACAAAACTAATAACTTCGTTGTGATTGTGTCATTCTTTGCTAGAGCCACATAACTAATAATTTTGTAACCTTCATAGCACCTGCTTATCATAATTTCTTATGAAATTCCAATAAAGCGTCATGATGACGTCTAAGTTTATATTAGAAGATATTATCAGCATGGTTGCCCTCAGTTTCTGCTGATGAACAACGGTATCAATTTAATATCTCAGATTATTTCCAAGCTTAATTACTCAATGAGTATATATGGGGTATTGGCTACTCCCTAACATCCTATGTCTAATGGCACATTAATTAGTTAATGGTACTCACATTGAAATTTTGTGTAAAAATAATTATAGCAAAGGCATACAGCTAGAACTTTTTTCCATCCGCCTTTTTTACTTATAATATTGTATCATTTGGCTATGGAGCATTCCCCATTTGCTCTACTTTATAGGAAGCAACCTACGCTTCCCCCAATTTTATATTCTTGTATTAGTTAAGAAGCTATGGCTCCCACGAAATATATGGGCACGCTGATGCATACTTTTGTTCAACTACAAAGTGCTGCATACTCTAATGTGCTAGATTTGAAAAGAAAATCACATGAATGGGTAAGACAGATCGGCGGCCTTTACCTTAATTTACTGTTGGGAAACTCATACTATAACATGATACTCATAGATTTAGCTGAGCTAGCAAGATGGAGCTTATATGGAGGGGACCTATTAAGATCACTTAGAAGACATTTACAGATGCCTACACTCTGAAGGATCCTGTCAAGTCACCTTATCAACCAGGTACATGCAAAATTATTAAATAAATTTCAGCAGAGTTCTTGCTGATGGCCTCAAGTTCTCAATGAGATAGTTGATTAACACACATCTTTGTTATCCGTTGTTTGGTCAAGTGGGGAAAATGTTGTATTTTGGTTTGACTAACCATCTGGATAAAATATTATATATTTTTTTTGTACTTTAACTAAAGATTAGATAGCAGATTTAATTGGTATAGTAGTTACTACACCGTGCAGCCCCAGCTTTTATATGTAGTAGTCTAAAGGAGTAATTTACTATTAATCCTATCCCTAAAACCCCATTGGCACATCTCTCATTCCCTAGGAACCATTGCTTTTAATTCTGTGGCCTCAATCCCTATATCACCTCCTATTTTACTTTATAATGGTATTGTACTCTGCCCCTGTGCTGGCGTAAAACCATTGTAGTAGTGCCCTATATTTATTATGATGGTTAGCTGGTAATTCTACTGCATCCAGCGTATTGCAACTTTATATGGAAATGCGTCACCTTTCTAAATTATTTAACACCCCAATTTGTATATTAATTTTCTTCTGCATAATGACTTTGTGCTTAAGAACCATGGAAAGCATCAGTGAGATCTCTGGTATAGTATGCATATCAAAAGAGGATTGTAAGTGGGAAGGGATCTTTTCCTGGAGAAGCTGAGAGAGACAATCTATAAAGAATACCACTAGCAAGCTCTGGGACACTTTTATTCGATACTACAGTGTGCTCCCTAGTTTTGTTTAAATAAAAAACCATATTTTGTCAAATACTAGATCTTTTTATTTGGTTTTTGGCCAAAGTTACTATCCTCATACAGTACCTTGTATCTGGTGTGTGTTTAATCTGTGCACTGTAAATCCTATGCCGCTGCACCAATTTTCATAGTGCACATTGTACTCCCTAAAGATTGTGGTTCTAGCCTGGAGACATTGGTGTTATGGGCTAGAGAATGGCCTTTTAGATACCCTTTTCTCTATCCCAACTAAAGTATCATTATTTCTTCAAATTCTTCTTAGTTTATTGAAAGTTACTCAAGAAGTAGAGATTTAATTCTCTTGAGTTGAAGGATTATTCAGTTAATATAGTGCCCTGTACAATATTCTTTGGAAACTACCTCATCATGGGACAGAGGTGTTACAATAATTTAGTATCAACGAAGTTCCCAGACAGAACTATACCTGTGCAAGTAAAGTGCTTGTATCACACTCTACATCTCCTTTGTTAATCCCTAATAATTTAGCCTATTCTGGTTCATCCAAATTTCGATCAATCCTTCAAACTATTCACCAATGCCAATAACATGGCTTTGGAGACTTTTCTGGCCCAACTGATGAGCAGCAAGTATATCAATCCGTATATTGCTTTAGTAAAACTTTTTAAAAATGATAGATGGAATTACAGTCTCACTGAGTTAGTGTGTTTGGCTGTGCTACTTACAAAAAAGCACTTATGGCCTTATTTATATGGAATCAATTTACCATCATCACCAACCACGCATCACTAAAGTGGCTTCAACAGAAGAAAGATACTGATAGTTGTTTGGCCTAATGGGCCCTCCAGCTACAAAGTTATGACTTTACCATTATACACGATGCTAGTAAAACCCATCAAAACATGGATGGTTGATTAGGGATGTCAACCTTGGCAGTGGTAGTGCCAGAAGAAGATTGCTTGCATTATATAATCAGTCAACCGGATCATTGGGAATTGGAAATCTCAGAAACTTTAAAAACACTAAGATCCATGTGAAAAAACACACAGATACAGGGTGGTATAATGTACATCTAATTGATGGAAAGTGGCTACCCTACATGTGACCCTCATCTTAAGCTGAAATCATCTTCAAAGGGCTCTCAAACATAGGACATGGAGCGGTTATAAAACATATGAGTGACTGAGAAAACAGTGCTTATAAGACAAGATTCTTGAGATTATACATAAAGTATTGGAAGTCTGTCTAACGTGCAGGATCCAGGATTGGCCAAGCCCTCATCATCAGCATGAAGTTGTAGTTCTTTCTTCACCATTTAGTTTTTTAATGTGGATGTTGTGTGGCGCCTACCCATTAGCCTCCACAGAAATTGCTATATACTACTCACAATTGACTATTAAACCAAATGGGACAAGGCCTTTTTCATTCCTTCTTTACTGGTAAGGCTACAGCCTTATTTCTGTTTTGCACCATTCTCACCCAACATGGGTTCCCAGGGGTTTTTTTCTTGAACAATGGGTTAAACTTTACATCTCAAGTTGTTCAAGAGCTAACCTCATTATTTTTCTAATTGGCACTTCACTTCTCCCTATAATCCTTCTTCTAATGGGGCAGTAGAATGTGTGAATGGTAAATTTGTTTTCTATTCTCTATAAGATTTCAGCATCAGACTTCATGAGATGGAACCATTAATTGCCATCCACCTTGTTATCTTATTTAATAAGCTATTACCAGAGAATTTAAATGTCACAATTCCAGGCTCTTTATAGAAGAGAACTAAACTACCCAATAGTGTCCAGACCTTAGTGGACTCCGCTGCTCCTGAGACTTCTGAGCTAACTATGAGGGCGCTAGACAATGAAATAATCAGACTAGAAGCGCTTACCTCTCAAGGGATTATTTCAACAACCATGAAGGAGACTGCAATATAATTATAGTTGAACAGCTTTTCACACGTTCAATATTTAAGATTTATACTATTCTACCAGCAACAGCCTAGTGGGCGACCTAACAAATTGGACACCTCCTGGTCAGGGCCTTATTGTGTACTATATAGGGCTGGTTCTGAATATTTTATTGCTAATGTCATCTGAGGCACAGTATGTAATCACATACATGCTATGTTCTTACGCCCCCTATGTCCCCCTATGATAAGATCTTGAGGGGGACAACGTCAGCGTTTGTACTGGATATATGTTCAAAAATACTAGAAACTGGAACAACAAATCATTTGTTTGCCCCCTCTAAATTTGAGCCTTTAAGAATCAGATGAATTGTCACTTAATAGGCCCTTCCCTTTAAATAGGTAAGGTTTAATAAAGAGGGTTTAAGAATCAGCACCTGATGCAACCACATCTTGGTATCTAGGACTGTAACTTTGCCCTAGAACAATAGGAAGGTGACAATCCAAAAGCCTCTCCAAAGAGATGACCATGGCTTGACCTTCTTATTGGATAATTATTGAAGATCTTAAATGCAGAGGACCTAGTCATCCTATACACCTCAGAGCACCACCTTATCCTATATGTAAAAACCTTTGACTAATAAAATTATCATACATCTTCTCCTATTGTTTTTATACTTATTTTTGTCCCTTTGCATAGTTACAATAATAACTATCATAACCCAGGATAGTTGCCAACATATTGGACCCTGCAGAAGTAAAAGTGCCTCACCATTACCTCTCTACAGCATTTATTTTTCAGTGCCATCCTAAACGAATTCAATACTTACATTCCTACTGTTCCAGGAAACCAAAAATTCTATATCTGGTTTTCTCCCTATGAAAAAGCTGAGAAGGAGGTTTAAAAGTCCCTTAAAAATTTCTTATTTATAGGAAGAACTATCTTTGTGAGAAGAGATTCTTAAATTTTGGGATAGTTATATTTATAGGTGTGATTAGTATCTATCTTTTACTTGAAATATTGTTTGATTACTAAATTATTGCTGCTAGACCAGAACATTTATCTAGCTAACTCAAAAATCTATGGAATTATTGACAACCTATTTGTGACATCAATAAATTGGATTTTTCTTGATTTAAAAATGGATATTATTTGACCAACTATCATGATCTTTGCATGGTAAACATTATTTTGATTCTCCTAAGAATAAACACAATTCTTTTTACTATAACAGACATTTTTGTCTTCATGGTATCCCTGATGCTGGGACCTATGAAAAGCTCATTACCACAATTATTGAAAATACAATTTTCCATACAGGAAATATCATATCTTTCATTTACAACTATATAATTGAAAATTTAGTATAGTTTAGGTATTCAGTCAGCCATTGATGCTGGGATCAATTAGGCTTCCATGTCTAAATATAAAGTTGTTTTAATATTTTTAGTTGCTTTAAATAATGGAGAAGCACAACCATCACCCAGTTTGAAATTTCATATGCCACATTGCTCCTGAAATAGACTTAAAAAAATTTTATTATGTATCTTATTTGGATACATGATGATTTAAGTTTTATTTATCAGCAATGATAATAACAAAGAAAACCATAAATCCATTGCTGACCTAGGAGATTTTAAGCAGCTATGGAAGGACCCAAAGGCAAAAGGGGTTGGTTTATTCCTTGTAATGAGCAATTTGCGCCAGTATGCCACAAATAAATTGTGCAACACCAGCCAGATAAGTGACTACATAACAGATAGGCCTTCCAAGACCAATCCATGAACCCGTGCGCCATGTCTGGATGTCATGATGTACTCTTGAACAACAGTTTTGGCAACACTGCATGCCTACAGCATGGTTTGGCCCCAGTACAACACCAAGTACAAGGCCAGTGCCTGTCCTAGCTCACTACTCAAGCTCATACCCCGGATCTGAGTTTATGTTTATAGAATAAAGAATCTTAAATTCCTTCAGATATGCCTGTATTGTTTATTTTAACAACTAAGCACCTAATAAGATAAAATTTAACTTTTAGATCCCGCCCTCTGCTTAATATCAGTTTTAGACCCCTTACTTAAGCTTTCCTCCTACCCTAAGCTCTTAAGTGATGATCAGATCATTGTTTGTGCAGACATGATAACCCATTTTATCATTATTTAGAGCGTTTATAACACTGGTGTAACACTCCAAAGGATCAGTCTCTGCTCCTGAATCTCAAATTTCTTACCTAAGATACCCCATTTAATAATCTGATTTTCTGTTGAATTTACCTCAGGTAAACTGACCTTTGATTTCTCAGTAGGAACTGAGACTTTGCTAAAATAGTCAATTTTGGACCCAGCTGTATTAGATCATTACAACCCCATACCTCAGCCAGGTGGGCCATCAGTTAGTTGACATTGTGCAATGCCTGGGATTACAATCTGCACTTTTATCAGTAAGATTTTACTTTATATTGTGACTTATATTTTTCACTATTTGATAAAGACATCTCTCTTTTTGGCATGGGTGAGCGTTTTGACAATGCAGCATCTTGTTCCAAGGAAATCTCAAGCGTTACAGATAAACCCACTTGATTTGGTTTATTTTAGATATAGTAGAATTCAATTAGTATGCTATAAATTGGTAATAATGGTATCAAATCTATAGGAAATCAGATCCAATAATGAACTGTTCAAATGGATAAATAAACTCAAGGCTTGGTGTAATATAAAATAATTATGAACATGCAATCAATTAACTTTTAACAAATATGGTTTAGACTTAAAATGAACTTAACCTAGTTGAAAAACCTCAGGTCAACGCTTTACCTATAAGAGGAAAAAACCAACATATTAAACAATTAACTTCTGACTTCATTATATAAACTAAAATTTTTACTAATAAATTATGCTTTTTATATATGTAAAAACTAAGAATATATATAATTTTTTCTTTTATTTGATATTATCACATAATTTTACAGTATTGCATTTAAGAAATTTTTCTATTTAAGCTTGACATAATAGCTTGGCAGCTAATCTTTTTTCAAACCCCAAAAATTAAAATTAAAAATTAGATGTTATTTACCAATTATAGTAATTAGAGTTATAAACCTAAAAAGATACTTTCCACGTGAATCTCATATATAACAATTTTGTTGTTTTTTACAAATAAGAACAAAAATAAAAGTAAGTTCTATTGCTAAAATTGACACATGATAAAAATTATTTTTGTTTTATATTAAATATTTGGTCTGAAGCATAAGATGATTATGAGTAATCAATAATAATGAACCTTAATATCATAACAAAAATAGTTGTCTAATTTTCCAAGTCATACCTGACTTGATTCACCTTTAAACTAATTTAAGAAGTGAAAAAAATAAAAGTCTAAACCAAACCAACTTTAAAATAATCTGACAACCCTAAAACAAAATTGTAAAGATTGTTAAAAATACACTTGACAAAACAGAAATACTGCAGAAGAGATGTATTGAAAAGGTATACAGTCAGAAAAACAAAAATAAAAGGAGATTATATAAATCAATAAGATTAACCAAGTGATCAAGTATAAACAAACTAATAGTCTAAAAAATAACTGAACATGACTTTTAATTAAACTTAATATTCAAATAGAAATAAATCAAAACTAATGTAAATACTGTAATCTTTATCTGAGGAAAAATACTATATTGATTTCAAGTTCATCTATGTAAACATTTGTTGTACCTTGATAAAATAGCAATTTTGTCTATGTTTTAATATGGTATATTACCTAAGGGTTAACTCTTACTAGACAAAAAAACATAAGCTTTAGCTTTAAATACTGGTGGATGACCAAATATAAGTTTAGGAAATAATTGAACTAATCAAGTTTTATGTTTAACAAACAAACCACCTAGCCAAAACCACCTATACCATTATTTATCCTACTACATAAACTTTTCAGCTAAAACAACATATCTTCGTTATTTGAGATAATACAACCAGGAGATGGACATTATTTAGTGCTCAAAAAGTAAAAAAATAACAAACAAACAAAAACGCATAGATTGAGCATTTAAAATAAAAAAGAAATAAAATTCACTACTTGTTAGTTGTTAAAGTGGAGAATCATTTATCCAATCATGGCGGAATTGGAGGGTGAAGTGGGGGGCTTGGCTCAGCAGCATCTTTATCATCTTAGAGCATAGCATAGACTAAAGCTTACAGAAAAGGGCGCAGGGGTATTGGCAGTATGCAGCTTGACATTCTCCTAAGAGTGAATATTATATAAATTGACTGCATGGATAAGTCCTTCAATATAAGTGGCAAGAGCTTCTTTCATTTGGATTCAGGCGTTAGGGAGCATGGTGAAAGTGGCAATATTAGTGTGGGCAATTTGACTTGAGATTCCAAACTACCACTGCAACATTCTAGATTGCGTCATTAGCTGTTTTGTAGTAATTCTTGAATTTCATGCTTACCCATAGAAATGATGGTCAATGGGATTATGGGAGGAGAGAGACCCCTGAAGCATCACCACTGACTTAGCAACAGCTTTGCAGAGGGGAAGACAGTCAGGAAAGGCAGCCATTTCAGTTGTGAGCTGGTTGTCACTTCAGAATGGAATGGCATTTGTTTAGGGCATAGAAGTGAGGGAAAAATGAGCGCCATACTTGGCATGTAAAAAATTGCTCAAGGTGGAGTTTTATGGATCAATGAAATCACCTAAGTCATCACCATCAGCTAATAAGCCCAAGGGTTCTGGTTGAACTGGATCAGGGCATCAGCATAAGATTGGGGTTGGGTTGGCAGTGTGGGAGGAAGCTTGGGAATGAACCTTAGTCCAAGGTGATACCTAATTGGCTGAGATATTTCTGTTCTGGGCTGAGTAGAGGCCTTATTGGCTGGCACAGGAACTGCTGCAACAGCAGGATTTGGGGAGTGGGTAGTATTGTACCCCAGACAGAAAATGTTGTGGGGTTAGCATCAGGTTGGTTGCCATGGATTTAGGCTCAGAACTACTGTAAGCTGCAAGGGAGGGGTATTTTCATTTTGAGTGATCTTTTTCAAAACAGGATGGACAGGTAGTCTGATCACCTTCAATGCAGGCATATAATGCATGGGTTGGGGGCAGCAGGGATAACAGCATGAGGGTGAATTAATAGGGAAATTTTATTAGTACTAGGGCAAATGTTGGACATTTGCCCTCCCCTGCAAATGAAGAATGTTTTGGGTTGAAAGCAGCCAAAAAGGGGAAAAATCGGCCATTTGCATGTTTTTGATACTAAAATTAATCGTTTATATGATACTACTAATGATATAAGCCAAAAGACCCTGGCCAATTCTTAGTGGAGCCCCATGAATTGGGGTAATATTTTTACAAATAGCAAATGGAAAATATTTCAAAAACATGTAGTCAGATTCCTCCAACTATGGGGCATTTTCTTGGGCATCCACCATTTGGTTTTTCCCCTGCCACCTCTAGTTTGGTTACAACAACTAATTGGGGACCACCTCCTTTTATAGGCATGGCGGAGGTCCCTCAAGGTAAAAGTATTTTATCCAGCGGTGATTGTTTAAAACACATAAAAACATTACTGCATTAGTACATTCTGTCTCAAAACCCCATTCCATCTGTCATTCACTCAAAAGTTACTAAAATTTCCTGAGATCTGATAAGATAGTGTATCACCTTTCTTAATTCAGAATGCATCTAAGCTATTCTGAATGCTACACTGAAACCCTTCCATTATTGATACTTACTATAGTTTATATATTGAACATTAGTATTGAGGTAATCACTTTTCTTTTAGCTAACCCGCGCCCCCAAATAAAAAACTTAAAAAAGCTCAATTTTTATTTTACTTATAAAGAGTAATCTTTTATGTTTATAAATATTTTTGTGGATATCCATCTGCATTCAGCACCTGCAAGCCAAAACCCTCGCTGGATTCACAAATTGGTGCTCACTACAGGGGTCACCCTGTATAACTCAATTTTAAAGATCAACAAAATGGAGGGCGTACCAGCTGGAAGTGTTACTGGCTGGGTAAAAACAGCGATGGGGCAGAGGATGATCATATGGATAGCCCCCCAGCCTTATCATTCGGAGGGAAACAGTTTGAACAAATTTTGATACCAGATTCTCACCGCCTCACCTGGCCTGCAGCTGAGGTAGTGAGAGACCTAACGCATGGCATACTAAACCCTGGCGATGTTGCTTCATGAGAAAGAGGTTCTTCTGTAGAGTACTGACTTATGTACCTCTATGAAACTCAAATCCTTCCTGATGCTTATAGCCAGCTTACCGATTTAACTACCTATGTCTGAAAGTTTGCCCATCCTGCTTTGTTCCATATGATACATCTATTAGATGCCCATCATGAAGAGCTACACTGACACCTAGAAAATCATGATGCTCTAAGATTAGCTTATGAGAATTTATATCAACTGACCTCTAAACATATTGAAACAGCTAAATCTGGTATAAAGGCAAACAGCAAATTCATTATTCAGTTGCATTAGCAGCTCACCACTATGGTTACTGGGGTGGTAAAGTATGTAGAGGAGGCAATGAAGATTTTCTGTGATGAGTTACACGCCTCAACCGCTAGCACCCACTCTCTACTTGAGGAGTTTGATAAATAACTTGAAAAGCATGACGAGCAAACTTGCCGCGACCTTTTGACACATGTGTTCACCTCTCAACCTGGAGAGGAACAACGTGTGGCTGTAGTAGAGCAGTAACTAGTTCAAGCCCTGTCACGGGTTGAGGAGCTTGAGCGCCATCTATTGCATTAACCTTCTAGGGCTACCTCAGGTCTAGAGGCTAAGGTTTCTCAACTGGAAAAAGAGATATCCCTTAAAGCTTCTCTTGAAAATATAAAATATTTATCCCACAGGATTAGTGAATGGGAGAAAGAAGCTCAAGGGGTTAAAACCTCACTTGAAGGGCTCGCTCTGTTAAAAGATGTGCATGGTCAGTTGACACAAGTTGAGCGTAGCTATGAACAGCTTAGGGGGACGTAAAGTTACAAAGCCCCCATCCACATGACGATGAAGGGTGTAAGCAGATGAAAGAGGAGCTTAAAACCTCTGTGGGGGTGGTAGAAGTTGATCACCAAAACCTGAGCTCCCTTGTGTCACAACTCTATTTTAAAGTCAAGGCACTGGAGAGTTGAGTTGAAGAACTAGAAACTCGAAAAATGGGGGTGGAATCTCAATTGGCTCTATGTGAATCTGCTTCCCAGAAGTCCCAAAAGTCCATTACCACCATGGAAACAAGGCTTGAAGCTATTTAAGACCAGCTTAATTGCATCTCTTGCTCTTTTAATAAGTTGGACCTTCACTCAGAAACCACAGGGACTGATGCTCCTGCAGTTCATACCCTCTCTGGAGGTGACCAGGGTGCATTCAAACCAACTTTTAAAGACAAGCTCATCCCTGGCGAGGTCAGCATCGCTTCATTTTTATACGTTTATGAAGCTGCTATGGAAGGAGCGACAGGTCAACAGAAGGCTAAACGCATCCTCTCTTTTTTGAGTCGCATGGCCCAGGAGGTGATGGTCCCCCATATGGATGCTCTTAGCACCTGGACCGAAGTTAAGGAGGCCCTCATTAACGAGTTTGGCTCAAAACAAAGCTTAGGCATGAAGAAGCAAGCATTCATGCGCATTAGTATAAGAAGAGGAGAGTCAGTGGTTGCCTTTGCAGAATGGTTCTATATTAAGCGCAGATGTTGTTAACTTCTAAAATGTTGACCTTGGATTATGCTATTGCTGCTATATTGTCTGGGTTGGCATCTCAACTTCCTTTGGCGATGCATATCACTTTCATTAAACGCTATTTCTGCAACGTCAATGATATAAAAAAGAGGCTCTACTAGATGTTGCTGACTTACATAAGCTTAAAGTACCTCGTGGAGTAGTATCCTGACCTCATGTTCTGGCCATTGAGGATCAAAATCCCAAGCCTCAAGTCCTGTCCATTGAAGATAAAAAGGAGACCTTTCAAATTATGGGCTTTGAGGAGCCAAAACCAAAAGCCAAGTGGCCTGAACGCCCTTGGTGTACATACTGCAACAAGTTTGGACACCATGAGGCTGTGTGCTGGAAAAGAAAGCTGACACTGAGGAGCAGGAGAAGGGAAAGAGATGTTAATGTAGGGATAGGCACCCCTATTTCCAACGAATATCATGTGCCTGCCTTATTTCCTCAAATTATGCCAATACCTCTTATTGAAAATACCCCTGGGGATGAATCTGAGGGTGGTTACAAAGATGTTGGTTACTATCTATTAGGAGTACCTGCTGAAGTGGAGGTCCCTGATCGTTTAAACGCTGGAGGATGGGATGCAACCACCATACCTGAGGATACATACCTCAGCCAAGCTTTAGGGAGTCCTTTTATTATTGATACCACCAGCAAAGTGAATCAGCTCCTATCTTGGTTCAATTTGCCCTCTCTAGCGAGGTCATACCATGAAGTCTATCTTGGAGAGTTATCCCAATACAGCTCACAAACTAAACTCTACCTTCAATTTAAAAGAGGTCCTAGCTCTGTCTCCTAACTTTATGGACACACTCATTAAAGTGGAAGTGGTTATTCAAAAAGTCAAGGTGATGGCTATCCTGGACACTGGCTCCCCAGTAAACGTAATCTCCTAAAAGCTGATGAAATAGATTAAGTTGGCGCCTGACTTGGAGTACAACCAAGAGTTTGGAACTGCAGGCCTGAACAACACCCAGGCCATTGGGGCTTACTCTTCCCTTCCCATTCGAATTAGGAACTTATTTTATCAGCCCCTGCAGTGGCTTTAGATAACAACACCAATGATATGCTCATAGGCACTCAATTTATGATCAAATATGAGGGAATCATTAATATGAAGCAAGGTTCCTTTTGTTACTCAATTATTAAGTTCCTTTAGTTTTATCCAATAAAGGTCCCAGCAAGAACGAATACTCTTTTTTGGCTGAGTATTCATTTTTCCGCTATACCCTTACATTATTACTGCTGGATGAAATACAAAAAATTGCCTGAATCAGTGGATGCTAGGGACGTTATACCGTTTTATGCTGCAGATGAGGTAGTAATTAAGCTGGGTGAACAAAGAGTGGTTGACACCAAGATCACCCTAAAATCCACACCACTGCTTGTTGCACCTCGTGAATATTGAGGGCGTTAGCCCCCTAGAGCCTCGTGTATTGCCTGGCGTTTTACACCCAGCCTACCAGAAGTTTATTACTCTTTTGTTGGGGAATCTCACCAGCAAGGACATAATTGTAAGAAAACACCAGGAGATTGGTAGAGGCTTTTTAGTCCTGGTGGAGAACGTTGAAAAATTCACTCCATTGGCTCTACATTGGATATGGGCCTGCCAACGGATAATCTGGTATGTACCTTACCTAATGTTCATATATTGGATGAGTTGACCCCAACTGAAATTGAAAAAGTTCACACTATACTGGAAAAATTTAGCGACATATTATCCAAATCAGATAACGACTATGGCCACGTGAAGGGCTGGTGCCACTCCATTGATGTGGGTGATGCCCATCCCATTCAGCCAAAACCTTACTGCAAATCAAAGATGAAGGAACATCAGATGAGGAAGGAACTCAAACAATTATTAGACGTGGGGTTATCAGTTCCTTCCCAAAGCCCTTGGTCTTCTCCCCTCTTGCTAATTAAAAAGAAGAACGGAGGTCATTGGATAGTCATGGACTACCAAAAATTGAATAATCTCACAAAAAAGGATAGCTATCCTCTCCCTCACATTGATGATGCCTTGGCCCAACTCTCTGGCTCTAACTTATTCTCTACCATGGACTTGGCTAGTGGCTATTGGCAAATGGACCTATCTCCTGATGACCAGAAGAAATGTGCTCTCATTTGCAGTGAGGGTATTTTCCAACCCACCTGATTACCTCAAGGGTTGTGTAACGCCCCTGCATCTTTCCAGCGCGCCATGGATCGCATACTGCAGGACTTGAAGTTAATTTGCGTCATTGTTTATCTTGATAGCATCATGGTGTTGGTATTTCATTCCTAGTTGAGGTCAGCCTTGGGTAAGGATTAAGCTCAGCATTAGCCTAGGGTTTGAGTCAAAGATTAGATCTTTCTCACCCAGGTACATAGTCTCAAATGCTTTAATTTTGTAGGATTTATGCTTACAAGGTCGAAAGGTTGTCTGAAGAGCATAATCGATTCTAATTGGTATAATGTTGTTTATTTTACTTGTTGAGATGCCAATAATGGTGAGTGGATTATAACTAATGATACGAATTTATTACACAACGAGATTACCAATTGGAATAACTTTTCGAGAATTGAATTATTGCTGAATTGATGAAACCAGAAAAGCTTTAAATCAACAAGTTGATTAATTGTCAACATGAGACCACTTTAGGAGGTGAGCATGAATGAAACAAGTCCACTTAAGCTTAAATTGATCCACATCAAGATGCTGCCTCACATGTGATATATAAACTATATCTAATGAATGTAATCACTTACCCATAAGCTGATGAATGCTAAGAGAGATAATTGCCAGTGAGAGTGCTGATGAATGCTAAGCAGGAAGAATCACCAGTGAGAGTGCTGATGAATGCTAATCAGAGATAATCGCCAGTGAGAGTGCTGACGATGCTGGCAATGAATGCCAATGACATGGATAGGCAAGAAATGCCTATAAATAGTTTTATCTTTCTCTTAATAAAAATATCTTCCAATCTTCCAATCTCCTAATCCTCAAACCAATCTTCATTTTATTTACTTAATTGTGGATACCTACCTCTGCTAGTTTTAAAGTGGATGTAGTTCAGCTTGGCTGGTGAAGGAGGAATGGAAGGTCCCCAGAGGTTAGGTGCTGGGTGAACACACCTGGAGTGGTCAGCGCAACCAACTCCCAACCTGGAATTACAGATCAACTGTGGGAACTAGCCCAATCAGTGGAGCCAGCGATGAACAGGTTGGGATTAGCCATGAGGTGGATAAGCAAGGGGTCAGACCGCTCAGGATGGGGGTGAACCGTCAGTGCCCACCAAGAGGGGCTAATCTTCTAAGGTAAAGTTGGTGTCCAGCTGGATTGGGGAGTTGCCTGCGGCCCTGTAAGGAAAGGTCACCAATGATGGTGAAAAAGCAAGGGCCAGCAGTCTTCATACTGTTTGTCCTGGCACACTAATGGAGTCACCTATTATTGAGAATGAAAAATTCTCAACACATGGTGTTCTCAAAACCTTTAATGAACATCTGGATCACTTGAAGGAGGTGTTTCAACGCTTATGTAAGTCAAATGGCAAGTTGAAACCATCAAAGTGTACCTTCTTCCAAAGGAAATTAAATTTCCTTGGACATTCCATTTCCCAAAAGGTAATCCTACCCATGAAAGATAAAGTTGAAGCGATTTCAATAATGCCTTTCCCAAAAAATTTGTGGGATATACAGGTGTTTCTAGGGATGATGGGGTATTATCATCAATTCATCCCTAAGTTTGAACAACTCAGTGAACCTCTCGTCCGCCTGCTGACTAAGAACACCCCTTTCCAATGGGGCGCTGAACAGAAGGCTGCTTTTGAGATGATGAAGCACCTACTACAAAAACGTCTTATCCTGAGGCATCCCAACTATGGTAAACCATTTATTTTGTTTACTGATGCCTCTGACTACGCTGTTGGGGCCATTCTAGCCCAACTGGATGAAAATGGTGTTGATCATCCTGTATCATATTTTAGCATAATGCTGTCAAAGACAGAATGCAACTACAGTCTAATGGAGAAGGAGTGCCTTGCCGTTCTGTTAGCTGTAAAACACTACTGCCCTTTCCTGTATGGGACCACTTTCACTGTGGTTACTGACCATGCTTCGCTCAAATGGCTACAAAACATGAAGGACTTCACTTGCTGGTTAGCCCGCTGGGCTCTAAAGCTCCAGCACTATGATATGAAGATTATACTCTGTGCTGGGACCCATCACATTAATGTTGATGGGTTGACCAGGCTGCCAGTCCTCCGCTTGGATAACAGTGAGGCGGAGAGGTTACATGATCTCTTAATGACCCCAAATGAATGGGAGGATGAGGATGAGCCTGTCCAGAAGTTGATAGCCTGGCACTTCCATAACACCAAAGTGGAGAACGGGAAGCTGTATAAGCAAGTTGGCACAAAGTGGGTGCTTTACCTTCGGCCCTCTGAACGTGTACCTGATATCCTTGAAGTTCACTTCACTCTAGGTCATGGAGGGGCAAAGAAAACTTATGAGTGGATTAAGGATTGATACTATTGGGATGGAATTATGGAATCAATTATTGACGTCTTGGAAGCCTGCCTTACATTTAAAAAGCAATTCAGTTTCAAAACTAGATACCAATATCGACCAACTACCCCCAACAACCGTTCCACACCATCAGTTTGGATGTAGTAGGTCCCCTTCCTCAGACTACTAGTGGAAATAGCTTTATCCTAGTAGCAATTGACTACCTCACTAAGTGGGTGGAAGCTGTGGCTCTTCCTTTCCAAACGGCTAAAGCTACCGCTACCTTTTTACATCAAAACATCTTCACTTGTCACGGCTGTCCTCAAGTACTACTCTGTGACAATGGTAGGAACTTCACCTCCCGATTAGTCAAAATCTTGGCCACTTCCTTGGGAGTCTAACAACTTTTCTTGGCTCCCTATAATCCTTCCACAAATGGTACAGTGGAAAGAGCAAAAGGAACCTTGGTTTCCATTCTGCGAAATTTGCCTCATCCAATCCTCTTCACTGGGATCAATACCTACACAGCGCTCTTATGGCATACTGGATTAGCTATCAACAGATTATGAAAATGTCTCCATTATGTGTCTTGTATGGGAGAGAACCAGGAATACCTGCCCTCTTAGCTAAATATGTGTTTTCTTCCAGAGTTGAGGAACCTTAGAAATCATGAGAATATTAGCTCAGTGCATCATCCAACTCCAATCTGAGGCAATGACCAATTTAGCAAAAACAGTGACCAAAGAAGTACAAGCTGCTAATGAGCTCTGAACCCCCTATCTACATTCCAAGTGTCCAATATGGTATTATACTACCATAACTGCATAACTCCTTGTGGGATCCGCGATTGGAGGCCACAAATAATATTTGTTTAAAACAAGAAAGGTTACTTTTTATTAAAAGTATAAATAGTATTTATTTTGGTTTTTTATGTTTTTTATTAAAAAGGCAGGGAAAAACCAGAAAAGGTCCCTTTGTCAATACTAGCTTTTCCTATTTAAACTAGTTTGAATTTTGAGACCATTGTTATTCAAGGCAAAAGAATGCAAAGCTCAGTTGTCTAAATTAGGGAATATAGGCTTCTGGCCTATCAGATCGAAGATAAAATTTTTTGGAGGTAGAACTGACCCATGCGGTAACAATTTGATGAATTGTATCCAATCACCAGCGAGTAAAATCTTTTCACCTTGGCGGTGGTCTGACTTGGATGGTAATGATTGGGTATTTTGATGGTAGTCAGACTCAGATGGTAATGATTGGCTAATGCTTACCCTATCATCATTGAGTAAAATCTTTGCACCTTAGTGGTGGTTAGACTTGGACAATAATGATTGGTTAACTTGCACCCAATCATCAATGGGTAGCATCCTCTTGCCTTGTGAAGATTCTGATCCGTGCAATTTTATACTCTTCATATTCAACTGAGGAGTCAGAATATTTCTATTATTAGTATTTACCATTTTAAGCCGATTTTTATGATAAATCATATTCCTCCGGCTGTTAGGATTCCACTGAGAATCCTCTAGGGTTTTTCGTTGTGGGTACTCATATTGTTGATATCCACATTATTATTTAAAAATTGGGCAGGTGATGGGCCAATCATATGAGCAGAATTGGGAACACTACTACCTCCAACATTCTTTTCCTTAGATCAGAAAGGAGAATGTCTGACATTGCCCCCTCAAGAATGTTGGTAGGGGTGTTGCGGTTAGGGTAGGATAGTACCTTTTCATCCACTTGAATGGTAGGAAGGGGGATGCAGAGCTTATTGGCAACCTGCCCTTTTTTTTTTGTTGCAGGTTTTTGGGGGTCAATGTATATGCATGAGGTCTCCTTCTTGCTGGGTCCGTTATTGGCTAGAACTAAGGGAACTTTGTAATTGAGCAATGATAAGATACCTTGTTAAATGTTGATAATACCATCATATTCAATCATGAACTGCATACCTATAAGCATATCATAATCTTTGTTGTTTAGAGCCACTGCAGGGGCTTATAGGATAAGTTTCCCAATATGAATGGTAAGCAATGAGTACACACCAAGTGCGCAGGTGTTATTTGGACCAGCGGTTCCAAAGTCTTGATTGTACTCCAAGTCAGGTGCAAATTGAATTTTTTTCATCAACTTGGTGGAGATGATGTTCACCGGGGAGCCTGTATCTAAGATGGCCATCACCTGAACTTTTTGGATCACCACTTCGACCTTTGTAAGTATCCTCTCAAAAGGGGGTGATAGCGCTAAGACCTCTTTGAGATGGAATTGGGAGGCTAATTTACATGCAGTCTTAGGGTAATTTCTCTTGATGGACTCCATGGTGTGGCTATGCTGGATAGGGCGTATAAGATGAGACACCACCTCATCTGCATCGCTAGCAGTATTGATAATAATTGGTTCCCCCAGAACTTGGCTGAGGTACGTTTCTTCGGGTATAGTGGCGTCATCCACTCCTCCAGCATTTAAGCAATTGGGGACTTCCACCTCAGCAGGTGCTCCAACAACGTAATAGCCCACCTCATCTGTATCCCCCTCAGAATCATCCCCTGGGATATTGGTAACGCAAGGTAATGACATTAGTTGATTAAATGAGTTAGGCACATGAGGTTTGTCAGCAGTAGGTGTGCCCTTCCCTACGCTGACATTTCTTTTCCCTGATCCTGTTCCTTGGCATCAGCTTTCTTCTTCCAGCACATAGCCTCCATGTGTCCAAACCAGTTGCAGTATTCGCACTGAGGGCGTTCAGGACTATTTGCTTTGGGGTTTTGTTCTTTAGAACCCATTATCTGAAGGGGCTCCTTCTTATCCTCAATAGTTAGGGCTTGAGGCTTAGTTTTGGATCATCAATGGTTAAAACGCGAGGTCGAGATACTGCTCCTCATGGAACTTCAGGCTTATGGAAATCAGCGACATCTATTAATGCCTCATTGATATCTTGGATGGTAAGGAAATAGCGTTTAACTGAAGTGATGTACATTGCTAGTGATGGGTAAGAAGCCACTCCAGTCAAAACGGCAGCTATGGCATCAAAAAAAAGTCATCATTTTTAAGGTTAACAGCATCTGTGCTTCTAAATAGAAATCATTTTACAAAGGCGACCACGGACTCTTCTTTCCAGATTCTCATATGCATGAAAGCTTGCTTTTTCATGATTAAAGCTTGTTTGTAGCCAAACGTGTTTATGAGGGCCTCCTTAACCTCAGACCAGGTACTAAGAGCGTCCATATGTGGGACCATCACCTCTTGTGCCATGCGGCCCAAACAGGAAAAGAATATGTTTGGCCTTTTGACAGTCAGTTGCCCCTTCCATAGCCGCTTTGTAAATGTATAAAAACGAAGCAAGCTGCCCTCGCCAGGATGAACTTGTTTTTAAATGTAGGTTTGAATGAATGAGGGTCATTCCCAGAGAGGGTGTGAATAACTGGAGCTTCTGTTTCTGGGAATTCAGAGTGGTAGCTTAACTGATCAAAGGCCCATGAGAGGCGATCAAACTAGTCATGCATGGCTTCAAGACAGGTTTCCAGATTGGAGAGGGCTTCTAGGGGCCCAGATTCACATAGTCTCAATCGTGCTTTGATTCCTGATTTTTGAGTTTCAAAATTTTCCACTCAGTTCTCCATTCCAGAGACTTAGAAATGGAGTTGGGATACCATTGAGATTAGGTTTAATTGTGCAGTTTCCACGGCTTTCACGTGGTTCTTCAGCTCTTCTTTCATTTGGTTACACCCTTCATTGTCATGAGAGTGAGAACTTGTGCCTTGTACTCCATCCATTATCTGCTCATACTTCTGCTCAACCTTCATTAGTCAACTATATACTTCCTTCAACAGCCCAGGGCTTTCCAGAGAAGCTTTCATCCTTGTTGCTTCAATTTCACATTCAGTCAGGCGACGTGCCAAATATTTGGTATTTCCCAATGAAGCTTTGAGAGCTAGCTCCTTTTCTAGCTGAACAACCTTGGCCACAAGGGTGGTGGTGGTACTAGATGGTTCAAGTGACAGATGACGTTCAAGCTCATCCACACGCAAGAAGGCTTGAATTAACTGTTGCTCCACTACAGCCACACGCTGTTCATATTTCTCTTGGAGGATGGAGTTGGGCGCTGACAAGTCATGATGTGGTTGCTCAATTTGCTTTTCAAATTCTTTAGAATTTTCCTCCAACACTGAGCGTGTGTTAGCGGAGGAGGCATTCAGTTCATCCCTGAAGATCTTCATGGTCTCCTCAACATACTTTGCAATCCCAGTATTAATGGTAGCAAATTGATCATGTAGCTGAATGATGAAGTTTCTATTGGCTTCCACTCCAGATCTAACTGCTCCAAGATGTTCATAGGTCAGTTGATACAACTTGTCATAGGCTAAATTCAGAGCTGCATGGGTATCTCAGTGTTGATGAAGCTCTTCATGATGGCCGGCTAAGAGATGCATCATATGGACCAAGGCAGGGTGAGCGAACTTGTGTACATAGGTGGTCAAATTTGTAAGCTGACCATAGGTTTCTGGGAGGACACTAGTCTCATAGAGAAACAAGTGGCGTTCCTCTACCAACGACGCTCATTCACATGATGCAATGTTGCCAGGATTAAGGATGCCATGAGTAAGATCTTTTACAGCTTCTGTGGCTGGCCAAGTAATGCAATGAGACTCAGGTATTAATATAGGTTCAAAACTGTTTTTCTTCAAATATTAGAGCAGTAGGACTATTCATGTGATCATCTTCTTCAGTATCTTCCCCGATTTGCACCCAACAGGTGACACTCTCCATTTCTTTTTTCTTTTTTAATACTTATCCAAGTATGCAGGGGGCTCAACCCCTGTAGTGAGCACCAATTTGTGGGACCTGCGATTGGAGTCCACAAAATAATTTTTTAAAAATGAGAAAGTTTACTTTTTATTAAAAGTATAAATAATAGATATTTTGGTTTTTTATGTTTTTTATTAAAAAGGCAGGGCAAAACCAGAAAAGGTCCCTTTGTCAATAATAGCTTTTCCTATTTAAACTAGTTCAAATTTTGAGACCATCGTTATTTGAGGCAAAAGAATGCAAAGCTCAGTTGTCTAAATTAGGGAATATAGGCTTCTGGCCCATCAGATCAAAGATAAAATTTTTTGGAGGTAGAACTGACCCATGCAGTAACAATTTGATGAATTGTATCCAATCACCAGCGAGTAAAATATTTTCACCTCAGCGGTGGTCTGACTTGGATGGTAATGATTGGGTATTTTGGCGGTAGTCAGACTCAGATGGTAATGATTGGCTAATTCTTACCCTATCATCCTTGAGTAAAATCTTTGCACCTTAGTGGTGGTTAGACTCAGATGATAATGACTGGTTAACTTTCACCCAATCATCAATGGGTAACATCCTCTTGCCTTGTGAAGATTCTGATCTATGCAATTTTATAAACCTCATATTCAACCAAGGAGTCAGAATATTTCTATTATTAGTATTTACCATTTTAAGCCAATTTTTATGATAAATTGTATTTCTCCAGTTGTTAGGATTCCACCGAGAATCCTCTAGGGTTTTTTTGTTGTGGGTACTCATATTGTTGATATCCACATTATTATTTAAAAATTGGGCAGGTGATGGGCCAATCATATAAGCAGAATCTGGAACACTAATACCTCCAACATTCTTTTCCTTAGATTGGAAAGGAGAATGTCCAACACTCCTAGAAGTGGTAATCTTGGTTCCATTTGGGAGTGTCCTTTCATCATCACCTACAAATGAGGCAATAAGTATTCCATAAAATCCTTGGCTACTGGGATTACTATAAATTGGGTACATGGCTGATTCCTATAGCCCTATTCTCCCCCCAAAATTCTTGAGGGGGGTAATGTCAGACATTTGCCCTCCCCCTAAATATGAAGAATGTTTTGGGTTGAAAGCAGCCAGAAAGGGGAAATTTTGGCCATTTGCATGTTTCCAATAATAGATTTAATTGTTTAGATGATACTACTAAAGATATTGGCCAAAAGACCCTGGCCAATTCTTGGTGGAACCCCATGAATTGGGGTGAAACTTTTACAAATAGCAAATGGAAAATATTTCAAAAACATGTAGTCAGATTCATCCAACTATGGGGCATTTTCTGGGTCATCCATCAATTGGTTCTTCCCCTGCCACCTCTAGTTTGGTTACAACAACTAATTGGGGACCACCCCCTTTTATAGGCGTGGTGGAGGTCCCCCAAGATAAAAGTATTTATCCAGCGGTGATTTGTTGAAATACATAAAAACATTACTACATGGGTACATTCTGCATCAAAACACCATTCCATCTGTCATTCACTCAAAACTTACTCAAATTTCCTGAGATCTGATAAGATAGTGTATCACCTTTCCTAATTCAGAATGCATCTAAACTATTCTGAATGTTACACTGAAACCCTTTCATTCTTGATACTTACTATAGTTTAAAGATGGAACATTAGTATTGAGGTAGTCACTTTTCTTTAGCTAACCCATGCCCCAAATAAAAAACTTAAAAAGCTCAATTTTTACTTTTGTTAAAAGAGTAATTTTTTAAAGTTTTTAAAAAAATTTGTGGATATCCAGCTGCATTCAGCACCTGTGAGCCAAAACCCTTGCTGGATCCTACAGCAGATTGTAGCAAATGCCTGAGGCCCTTATAGACATTTGGCCCATTAGGGACCACAAACTGAAGGATGGGGTCAGAGCTGTAGGCTGCCAAACCAGACATCAGCTCCTTGTGGAGCACTTTGGGGGAAAGTGGGTGGGAACCCCACAAAACTGGACCTTTACAGTATTGTCTGCTGGTAGCCATGTACAAGTGGTTAGGAATATGGTGCCCTGGAATACCAGGGGCACAGTTGCCACAGTTGTGGCATTGGCTTCATAAGTAAAACATAAATCATAATACCTTATAGTTGCAGAATTTGTAAAGCCAGTTGGTTTCATCACCAACTAACCTAATTTAATTATTAGCTTATCTTTAAATGGGAACAATTTCCCATATTTGACTTGGAAAAAAATTCAAGTTGCTCTGGGGGAGTACCAGGGGGGCTGTGAGGTATCACCTGGGAGCATGTAAGGTAAAAGCCAAGATTCTTGAGAGGAATAAATTATCCTAAGGATCTGGTAGGATGGGAAAACTAGTCTGAATGCATTTTTCTCCCAGATGGAAAACTCTGGGGAGTTTCACCACTGCCTCACACTGGAGCAGCCAGTGGAGGATATGAGGACATTGTTTTTTAACTTAGTGTCAGGAGTTTGAAGTTGTTAGTTTACTTTACTTAACTATAAAACTGTTCAGAAAGTGATGTTGATTGAAAAGAAAGTTTAAACTAAAACATTATAACAAGTACTATTAGATTTAGAATTTTTCTCATATAAATGCCCTATTTGGCTTATTTAAATTAAGGAAAAATATGTCTATGTTAGTTTCCCTGTTGCATAGAATATTTGTGCTAAGGTTGGTTTAATTGTTTTTCTGTTTGGGAGGAGATGTGGAACATACATATATATAGCAATTTATATAGTGAGATAAACATACTTGGATAAAACCATATAAACTCTACTAACAAAATATCTTAGAATTATCAAATATTTGCTAAATATTGATTGTAGAAAGATATCAGATTTACATCTAGTACTAAAAAAAGAAAGATATCAGATTTAATAAAGCATGGTGATTTTTATGATCTGAAAAGGGATTCCTTATCATTGGTTATCCTTCTTATTTATTGTTTTTCTTCTCTGTAATATAAAATTACTAAAACCTTATTTATATATACAATTTTTAAAAAAATATTTGTTTTTTACTATGGATTATTTTGCCCATATTACATGAAACTCTGTTCTAGTACTAAAAAAAATTACATGAAACTCTGTCATAGATAGATATTACAAGGGTTTTGGGGCTTGTACCAATTAAACGCTTTTTTGGTATTCATCTTTATAAAACATAATTGAAAATTCTTAAGTTTTGAAATATTTTCAGGAAGCAGGTTTAAATCTTCTGTTCATATTAATAAATATTAAGTTTCCTACATATCCAGATTTATATCAAATTTATCTTATTTCTACTTCCGCAAAACACCTATATCAAGGGAAATGCTAGATTCTCTCTAAATAGTCAACAATCGCTTTCGCACTGAGGCGAATTACTCCGAGATTCGCAAAGTGCTCGAATTGCGTTTCTTGAAATGTCAGCGTTTTTCGAAAGTCACGGCACCGGAAATCGTGAACTCAAAAGCCGATTACAGTGCGAATCATACGAAAACGTCTTCCATTGTAATGAATCTAATCACGTGGATCTTATCAAAAGTAATAAGCCAATGGGGATAGGGTGCAAATTGACCACGTGAAAAAGCATGAATGAGGGCATCCTATTAACAGTTTCGATATAGAATTTAAATTAAGCCCTAGGAGCTTTTGTTATTTTGAGTGGGATGAGTGGAAACAGTATGGGAGTAATCAACAAGTTTGAGGTTGCAAAGGGTAGATGAAATAAATATATTGGATAATAATGATTGACAGTTAATGCCTCCCTGCGCTTGTGCATATTTCCGCCTCAATTTTAGTCAAACCATCTAAAGAAATGTAAAGGTTTGTCAACTTTGATTTTTATGATAAAATTAACTGTTTTGATAATAGCTTTTGCACAACAATGCAACTCGATTGAATTACCAATATTTTCCGGAGAGACATGTCCTGTGGCAGAAGGATGTGGCGCAACTGCGGTAGATTCATGCTGTGTTTCGAAAATGGGGAGATTCCTGTATTCTTTACAGTGGGTTGACTTTACGGGCTCAGCTGACAAATTTACTGTTCATGGTTTTTGGCCTGATCGCTGGTACGCTTATCTTGATAATTCAAAAGATGCATTTTAACTTTTTTTTCTAGCGACGGAAGTCAGCCTCCTAGATCTGGTTGCGATACTTCTCGCCACTACACCAATCTTGCAGACCACTTATCATTTCTTAACTCAACTTTAGTACAACAGTTAACCAAAAACTGGCCCTCCTATACCGGTGACAATTATAACTTTTGGAGCCACGAATGGAATAAACACGGAACCTGCATTTCTACTCTCGAGCCTCGCTGCTACAAAGATTATAAAAAATACGAAGATGCACACGATTTCTTCGTTAACGTTATGAATCTTTATTACAAATATGATTACGCAATTTCATTACAGAAGGCCGGAATCATTCCTGGTCGCTCTTATGCCCGAGATAGAATTATTGAAGCTATCTCGCACGATACCGGGCTTCAAGTAGCTATAATTTGTCGTGGTAGATATTTAAGTGAGATTAGAACTTGGTATCAGGCTGTTGGGCGCAACGGCCTCAAGCCGATTTCCACTCAAGGCCGCTCTTCGTGTCCTAAGAAAGTGATATTTCAGAAGAAAGCACCTGGTATTATTAAGACAGTCTCACCCTCCCCTAATCATGAATTTGTTCTTCAAAGTTTAGAAGTTTATAAATATTTACTTTAACCAATTTTGAATCCTTTATATATTTTCAATAATAAATAATTTCAATATTGAAACGCTTGCCTTTTAATTATATAATTAACAATATATTCTGTCATTTAATAATTATATCTATTTCGATAAGTGTAAATGGTTTAAACATTAAAATGTGAGAAGTTTATTATAAATCAAGTATCAAATGATGGGATAAAACAACAGATGTTCAACCAAGACCTCTTTAAATGGTAGATAGACTAACCCAGATATAAATTATATTTATGGATGTTTAAACCTTTAAATGCGGAATGCTTATTGCCAGTTTGTTGTTTTTATGACAATGTTTAAGTAGTTATTTTAGCAATTTTTTGACTAATACAACTTTAGTATAAATCTTTCACGTCAGTTTGTCCGAGCGGTTAAGGAGTTGGACTTGAAATCCAATGGGCTTTGCCCGCACAGGTTCAAATCCTGTAGCTGACGTTTTTTGCTTATCTATATCCAACTCCCCCATTTTTTGACATTTTCAATGTAACATAGGACTAAATTAAATAATCATTTATTATGGTTACCTAAAATCTTAAAAAGTAGTCATCCTTACACTCTTTTCTGTTTGTTACTTATAAATATTAAAGTACACTAAAAATGAAAGTAGAACTTCACATTGGGACCATCTAGTACTAAAAAAAGTAGAACTTCACATCTTGTATTTGGTTTTACATTTAAATTATCCTATCCTCCACTTATATACACTTTTACTATAGTATTCCAAACCACCAATGTAATACGTTATATGAGAAGGCTAATTAATTTATATTGTATAACTCTTTGTTTAAAAGTATGACATTCAATAACACAGTTAGTGTAAGTGAGTTTACTGTGGAGTAAGAATCTTTTATGTGTTTGATATAGGTAGTCATGAGTTATATGTTTGGCAACTGTTAAATAGTTATATCAAATCCCTTTGTTCCAATCTTATCCCCTAACTTTTGGATAAATGTAGCCATGCAACTGGCTTACTTTACCATTGAAGATTAAACATTTTCATTTTAGTTGATCACTGCTTGCTTCACTGCAAAACATATTCCTGCTTTTAATCTCAGGTTAAAGGTTGACAAGGTTATCAAGGGAGCTGGCTTTGAATCATGTCATATTTAACTGCCCTTTAGTAAAACCTATTCCTCAGATTTATACCAGCTACTTTTAAACTCTGACCTGTTTTTAGTACTAGTGGTGCCCAACCCAAGATAGGAGGTCATCCATGCATCTTTATTTGCTGTGTGCTGACCAAAGAGATTGTAAGATAAAAAACCTAGCATGGTGCTGTGGTATTGGACTAAGCATCCCTATTAGAAGGGGAAGAGTGATTGAAAGATTTTCATCTAGCACCAGTTTCAGATGATGGGCAAAGGCAGACAAAAAGATGGTAGATGCATCAGCAGTGGATACAGAAGGAGAAAGAGGTGATTGTTCCCTTCATTAATGGGCCAGCAGTTGCATTACCTTAATGTATTGTGCAAGTTAGTGTTTGGCAAAGGTAATAAGTGTTAGCACACAAGTGAATGACTTAATTTTTTGGCAGGTTTGAGGATAATTGGGATCAAACAATGATGATCTCTCCACATCCATGCATGCACAGCCTGCTGTGGATGCAAGTTCTTCTATATCAAATTTAGCTTCTTCAGGGAAATCTTAAGGGAAGTTAAAGATAGAAATACCCTCACAAATTGGCTCAATTGCTGTATGGAGGGCTTGACATAATAGGGAGTTGTTGGGGCAAAAGCTTCTTTGACAGACTTTAGATTTATATTTTTAAAAACTGGGTATCTGCTGTGAGGGCAAAATGGTGATGGGGAGTCAAATTGGGGGGGGCTATGTGAAGAATTATGACCAGTTGAAGTTATATTTAATTATGTAGGCACATTCATCATATTTTGAGTTTTAAAAGCCCTGAGGGGCTCCTAGTGTGGGCAACTATTGCGGGATGAAGGCCTGGGGTACTGCCCCCACCACACTAGGGCTGTGCAAATCTAAGCACCACTTAAAATGTGTGGGCCAACTGCATTTGGGAGTAGCTCATACTATCCCCTAAACTGACATATGCCTGCCCTGTTTAAGTACTGGGCAGCTCATCTGCACCAACCAGGACAGGTGATATGCCTCTCATCCCCTTTGCGGGGGACAAGACCTGATGACCCTCAGGTTTAAGGCCCCTGAGAGGGGAGAAGCTGTATCCCTCCCCTTTGTCACCTGCTTTTTTAGTGGAGTTATGCTCTCCGGCCCCTTTTTGTCCAGGAAGCCTTAGAGTCCTTTCAGATCTTCCTTATTTTTTTTGCATGATCCATTTTGCTACCAGCTGGCTCATGCCAACAAAACTGGCAGCTAGCCAAGATTCAGGCCAACTCAGCAAACCATGGCATTTATTGTAGGCAGGCGCACCAAAGCGCAGCCAACCAGGATTGCCCCTCCCTTGTCCTGGGGTCTGCACCCGCACAACCCCAGCTCATGAGGAGGCCATTTGACAGGTGCCATGCCTGACTTGTACCCCCTTCCTGCCTGTATTCTCCCCTCAGGGTGTGGTAGACACCCACAAGAACAGGTCAGCACAGTCATCACTACCATACCACACTTCTTTCTGTGATGGATTGGGGCCAGCTGGATCTGCACATTGACCTCATAAATATCAATTCAAATTTACACATGAATTTGGAGGTCAGATTTTAAAAGTCAGACCAATCATGAGAACCACTAGTAAAAGAGGTCATAGGTAAGGATTTGGGATTTGAGAATGAGGATTGATCTGGCATATCAAATGCCTGATGTCTCAAATCCTCTGAGTTTTTGTTATGTGGGACTCAAGATCTTCATGTGCAAAAGTGTGGATGTCACTTGAGAGCTTAATTTAAGGGATAATACATTAAACTAACAAAAAATGATTAAAAAAATAAGAAATTGGCAACTGAAAATACAGCTTCAATTTCTCAATTGGAAAAACAATAAAAAATAAGTTCATTTGCTTTATATGTCAGTTTATCTAATATAAAAGAATTTGATAAAGATTGACCCAAACCATGAGCTTCACAAGTGAGCTAGGCCAGGCTTTGTCCACATTTGTGGCACAATCTTGGGGACAGGCCTTACTGCTCGCTTGCAGCACTGCTGGGACTCTAGTCCACAAATGCATAGGAAATTTGGGTAATGACAAATGGGTGAGAGGGTGGTTCTCCATGGGAATATCAGTCATGTGGTCAGTGACATGGATAGTGCTGCCCAACTCATTTGTCACATATTGGCAAGAACCTGTGTGTTACATAAAACAAAACTCAAATACCTTCCTTTCTGTCTTGTGTGGGCCCTCGGGAAGAAGCAATGGTTACAGATGGAGAGGTATGGAATTGACATCTCTTGAACGTGGTTATGGTGGGACTTTTGTTGGCATTTTTACTATGCAAAGTGGGACAATTATGGTGGGCAACAACTCAGCAAACCATAATGGTCCAAGAAAAGCCAAAAACATCTACCAGATGTGTGGCATTATCCATGAAGGCATTAGATAAACTTCACCAGGTAATGGCGTGAATCTATTTCCAAGTACAGTTAGTGCAGGCAATGGGGGAAATCCCCTCTCACGCTCCAACTAGCCCAGGTGATGGATGTATTACATCCAGAATTTGTGGAATGGTTCCATGAACGTATTGAGGAACAGGATAGTTTGCCAAATTCCATGGAGGAGTGTGTAAAGATGATCAACTAGGTGGCATGTCCAGACAAAGAAAAATATGAGGCCTGGTCAGCATTATTGTCAGTCTGCCAAGGACATAGCTCTGTAGAAGAGTATGTGTGGGGCTTCTGTCCGTTGGATAAGTCAGTACAGGTTACAGATTCCCAGTCCTCACGAATGTTCTGATAGGGGCTGCAGCCATATTTTCTAGCAGCCTTTGCAGCAGCAAAATCCCAAATGATGCTGGAGGAGGAAGTGGCTTTGGCAGTTCAAGTCAAAAAACAATTAGCACTGGCAAGGGACCAGTGGGAAGAATCAATGTCACCTGGGAAGGGACAGTCCTCAGTAAGCAGCCGTTCCAGTCAAGGGGGGTGGTACCCAGCCCCAAGAAACGTGGGAAATGTTCAATGGAGAGGGCACCAAGGGAATATGTCAACGTTTTCATCCACCAATTAACAAGTGAAAGCCTCATCCAAAAATAAATTGCCTTCTTCACTTTGTTCTAAACTGTTTATCCCCATAGAGCTGCATATGGATGGGGAAATGTAAAGGGCAATGGCCCTGATAGATACTGGGGTAGAAGAGAATTGCGTTGAACTGGCATTGGCAGAGCGTTTGAAGCTGCAGGTGCAGGAAGGACTGGTGGTTTTTGCTGATGCTTCACAAAGGGCACCATCATGGCACGTATGCCCTTCAGTGAAGGTACAGCAGGCCTCATTCAGGTTTTGGATGCAGTTTTGTGCGATTGAGAACTTGGCCCACCAAGTAGTGTTTGAGATGCGCTGGTGGCATCAGTTCAGACCCCAGATCAATGTACCTGCCAGTACCATTACCCTGTACCCAAGAAGTAGTCCACCAATGAAGTGGAGACTGTTATTGAGAAATAAAAGTTAGATGAGCCTCAAACCCTGAGGGCCATGCAGGAAGAGGTCTTACCTGCAGAATACCAGGATTTTATAGGGGTCTTTGGTCCAAAGAAGGATTTGCCATTTTCCCTCACTGGGCATTCACATTCTCTTTCTGGTTTAAGAAAGGGTCTGAACTTTCTTGTGGTTGTCCAGTCAATCCATTGAATTAACAAGCCAAGGCCACACTGGAGGACCATGTGAGTTCGATGTTGAGCAAAGGTTTGATCAAGCCATCAAAATTGGCTGTGGTATCTCCAGTGTTGCTAGTGCCCGAGGCAAGTGGAGAGTTATGGCCATGCATGGATTACCGGAGGTTAAATGAGGTCACAGAACTGGATCCTTAAATAATGCTGATAATGGAGGATATATTGCTGATGGTAACGGGATGCAACATTTTCACTAATCTTGATTTGGCAGATGCATTCAACCAGGTACATGTGAGGCTGGAGCACCAAAGATACATAGCATTCAAGTGCCAACTTGGGATGTTCCAATACCAAGTTATGCCATTTGGGCTGCGAAATGCCCCAGCAGTATTCCAACATATGATCAACTGAGTACTCTATCAGTTGATCAGCCAGTGTTGTATCGCTTATATGAATGACATCCTGGTGTTCTCACGTTCTAAGGAGGCTCATGTACAGGATGTGCGGGAGGTCCTGAAGGCATTGGCTGAGGCAGGATTATGGCTGAAGCCTTCAAAATGTGAGTTTAACTGGGAACCAGTCAGGTTCCTAGGAAATGTGATATTTGGAAAAGGCCATGGGTTTACCCTGATAAGATCCAGGTGGTGCATGAATGGAAGGCTCCAACCAATCAGACAGGGTGTGAAGTTTTCTGGGGGTAGTAAATTTCCTCAGGCGGTTCATCAAGAATTTATCAGAGTTAGCCTTGCCACTTATGCAACTGACACAGAAGGTAGCATTTGTATGGGGGAAGAAGAGGAGTGGGCATTCAACTTGCTGAAATAGAAGCTAATTTCAGCACTGGTCCTTGCCCATCCAGATATGGGAAAACCTTATGTGGTGGAAACAGACACCTCAAATTTTGCATTGGGAGTGGTACTCCTACATAAGGGGGAAGATGGGTCAGAGCACCCAGTGTGATATTTCAGTCAGAAAATGATCTCTGTGAAAACGAATTACCTGATATATGACAAGGAGCTACTGGCGGTGATGGCAGTTCTTCAGGAGTGGCAGCACCACTCGTTGTACGCTCGTCACCCCTTCATAGTATGCACAGACCATCAGCACTAGATTATTACTGAGAGCCCAGGAAAATGAATCAGCGCCAAGCCTGTTGGCTCATGGAGCTGACTCATTATGATTTATGAGTGGAATACAGTCTAGGAGCTGTTAGCTCCATAGCAGATTGGTTGAGCTGGAATGCAGGGCTAGCATATGAGAAGGCTGAGTTGGAGAAGTACAATAAAGCAACCATACTCCAGGATTACCAATTTGCCATGATGGTGAGTGAGGAGGATGAACTGGAGATGGAGATCCAAAGAAAGCAAAGGAGGTCTTCATTCAAGTGACAGCTATGGGTGGAAACCGCAGAGGGCAAGTGGCACAGCCTGCATCGTACATATGGAAGAAAAGAATGAAATAATATGTCATGACTTGTGGATATAGGTTCTGAACCCATCAATGCAGTGGGAAGTGCTGCAGGCATTGCATGACCACCTGCTGGTGGGACATCTGGGGGTCACAAAGGTGATCAACTTGGTGCAACAGAAGTATTCCTGGGCTGGACTACAAAAAATAAAAAATATGTGACAGAGTGCTTGGTTTGCGCGCACTCAAAGCCCTCATAAAAGCAGCCCTCTGGTAAGTCAGTCCCACTCCAGATTCCAAATCAGCCGTAGGGTCAGTCAGCGCGGATTTCATTACAGGGTTACCTAAAATCCAGGGGAAGGATGTAATAATGGTTGTCATCGATCAGTTAACAAAATATGCCGAGCTTTTCCCATGTACCTCAAAATTCTCAGCTAAGGACACTGCGATGGTTTTATCGATGAGATATTCACCTGTCATGGCCTACCAGCAGAGATCATTTCAGATCGCAGTCCCCAATTTGTATCAAAATTATGGTCTAGCCTGCTCAATAAATTAAAAATTATCCTGTGTAGGGTCTCAGCATACCATCCCCAGTCTGATGGGCAAACAGAGAGGGCAAACCAAATACTGGAGTAATACCTCTGATGCTATGTCTCAGACCAGCAGGACAATTATGTTACATGGATTAGACTCACTCAGTTTGCTTTCAAAAACCACCACCAATCATCAACTGGAATGTCACAATTCTTTTCTAATCATAGATATAATCTGGCATTGGATGGGGGATCAAACAATGGAGTATGCCAGGGGGTGGAAGAATTATCCCAAAGAATGGACAAGATCAGAAGGAAATTGCAAACCAACCTGGAGCATGCCACAGTATGGAAAAAAATGATATGTGGATCAATGAAGAGCACCAGACCCATTGTTTGCTCTGGGGGATTGGGTATTGGTGGCGGCAAAGAATTATGCGGTACCTGTGAAGAGCTGGAAACTCGACTAAAGTTCTTAGGCCCATATAGGGTGATATGGGTTGTTAAAAGGTGGCATTTGAATTGGACCTCCCAGAAGGGTCAAAAGCCTATCCAGTTATCCATGGGTCCCAGTTTCGAGGATTCTGAGGGCAAGGATCAGAGCAGCCTGGGCTACTGAACCAATGAGAGGAGAACAACCAGGAATATGAGGTCAAGTAGATCTTGAATGAGCGTTGGGTCAGGGGTCGCCAGCAATTTATAGTAAAATGGAAGGGATACCCAGTAGAGGAAGCGACCTGGAAAACATCCAAGGAGTGTGCATGCTGCCCTGATAAGATCTGTGAGTTTTTGGATTCACAAGGGGGTGATGTGACGGATTGGGGCCAGCCAGATTCGCAAATCAACCTCATAAATATCAGTTAAAATTTGTGCACAAATTTTTAGGTCAGATTTTGGAAGTCAGACCAATCACAAGAACCACTAGTAATGGAGGTCATAGGTAAGGATTTGGGGATTCAAGAATGAGGATTGATCCAGCATAAAGAATGCCTGGTGTCTCAAATCCTCCAAGTTTTTGTTATGTGGGACTTGAGATTTTCACTCACAAAAGTGTGGATGTCTTTTGAGAGCTTAATTTAGGGGATAATACATTAAACTCATGAACAATGCTTTAAAAACAAGAAAATGGCAACTGCAAATACAATTTCATTTTCTCAATTGGAAAAACAATAAAATATAAGTTCACTTGCTTTATAAATAATTTTACTTTATATATAGAATTTGATCATGAATAACCTGAACCATGAGCTTCACAAGTGAGCTAGGCCAGGATTTGGCCTCATTTGTAGCACAATCTTGGGGACATGCCATACTGATCACTTGCAGCATCACTGGGACTCTGGTCCATGAATATATAGAAAATTTGAGTAATGGCACGTGAGTGAGAGGGTGGTTCTCTGCAGGGCTATCAGTCATTTGGTCAGTGATATGGCTGGTGCTGCCAACTTGTGTATAACATATTGGCAAGAACCTGTGCATTATAGAGGAGATCTCTCATCAAATTATCCAATTCATTTGTTTTAAAATTATTACAGCATCAGGTACACCGTTGGGACGCTTTGTTCCCTTCAAACCAAGGCACCCATGCACTATAGACCTGTTTAAAGCGTGGTCATGAACAGTCCTGTTAGGCACTGCTAAGTTTGGTGTTTGCTCAATCACTATTTATGAGTACAGTGATAACCACCCTTGACCTATATCACTTTAGCTCAAGCTCCCTTTGCTGGGCTATCTTCATTCTAACACTGATGACTAGTT